>GL380129.1:2061-14146 GCA_000143925.2 Caenorhabditis brenneri
ATCTATTTTTGTAATTTGAGAAAAATTATTTTTTCCATGTTCTACCACCTTTAACAATCACCGCTTTCTGTGTGTCTGCACGTGTTTGCCCGTCGCTAGCGCCGTTCCTACTGGGCCGGATTTTTCCAAATTTTTACATGTCAGAAGAGAATTTTACCGCGGTGATGCCCGTCTTTTTCATTTTTCATTTGGAGCTCTCTGGAGCCCTGTGCTAAGATAGGGCTCTGAAGGGCAGACACGCAGAGAAAGAGGGCGGCGGAACCCGGGAGATGTCGGCTGCGCGTTTGATTGAGGTCTGCGTGCACGACGGCTCGCGTTGAAGTGAAGAATATAAATCGAAAGTGCAAGATAAACGTGTGTAGGGTAGCAAGGATGTCTATCATTTTTGGAAATGGGTAAAATCATAGTGCAACCAGTCGGTGGCGCCGCCTACGGCGGCTTACCTCCTTTTAGTTCGTCGCTGCGCTCCTCAATGGGGGGTTAATTTGCAATGCTCAACCCATTTTTTATCGCTGGGCCGTGATGCACCTAAGCTTTCTTCTGAAGTGCCAAAAATTTTGAAAATTTGAATTCCCGCCAAAAATTTCGAAAATTTGAGTTCCCGCCAAAAATTTCGAAAATTTGAATTCCCGCCAAAAATTTCGAAAATTTGAATTCCCGCCAAAAATTCTGAAATTTTGAATTCCCGCCAAAAATTACACGTTTTGAAGTTTTCTAGAAGGTATATCATCAAGAGCTTGCCAGTTGAGTTTTCGGAGTACCGTAACTACCGTAATCCTACAGTAATCTCCACCATATTTTGTTTTTGTACTATTGGGGACCCTTAGATAGTACGTGCAAAAAATGGAACAATTCTGAGCACTTCGAACCCGTTTTCTAGCTATTGTTGAGTTATCTGGTTACTGTAGCTACCGTAATCCTACAGTAACCCGTGCTCCAAACTTCACATAATTGAAGCGCTCGGTGACCCATGACTACATGCCAAATATGGTAGAAAACGGTCGAGGGGTACAAAAGTTATTCAGTGATAAGCGCTGGACACACAGACACACAGACACACAGAGCTATTCCTTTAGTATATAGAAGAGATATCAATACAAGAACGAGTTTTAAGAAAACTGTTTTTTTTTTATGCAAAAAAGTAGTGAAAAAAAAAACCGACTGGTAGATATACTTTAACTGATAGTTTTTAGAAGTCCCAAAACACGAATGGAATCGTTTGGTGCTGGAACGAAATGATGCCAACGCATGGAATGCCAGATTGATAATTGATATGAATAAGATGAGAAAGAATTTGGAAGACGCCAATGTTAGGAAAGAAAAATTATCTGAAAAAAGAATTCGTCATACGGAAGAAATCAAGGAATTGAAGGACAAGCTTGAGCAGGAGGGAACTCGTCATCTGAGATCGAGCGATTGCAGATGGAAGCTGCTCAGCTTCAGAAAGACCAGGAGGAACAATACAAAGCCAAGGAAGCCAAGCTGTTGGAGGAGAAAGCAAAACTTCAGAGGAAGGTGGAAAAACTTATGGTGGACCAAAAGGTTTTCAGCGCTGTGTTCAGTGGAACAGTCGGTTAGTTTTCATTTTGCAGAAGTTTGATCTTAGTTTTCATGACTTATTCTACTTGATTCCAGGCGACAAACCCTCCACATCAGATACTGTCAATAAAATAATGGATTTTTAAATTGTTTGAAATGGGAGAGTCTTGTCAAAAATGGTCATATCAGAAAGGCAACGATTAAGCAGGAGGAGGACAAGAGATGCTCATCTTGGGTAACTTCGGGAGCTTGTCAATGAGGAGCTGTACAAGTGCGAGATGGGTCTCCAGCTCATGACGAACGGTGATAGTAGCACAAAATGCCCGAAGATTATCGGTAAGTGTATTTTATACTTTTGAGCAGGGGTGTGCGAAAAATTTCTTTCCAAAAAAATCGAAAAAAAAAATTTTCGGAAATTTCAGACCGAAAAAATTCGAAAAACTTTTTTTTTCGAATTTTTCAGGGCGAAAAAAAGCGAAGAATGATTTTTCGGAATTTTTTGAGATTTTTCGATTTTTTTTTCGAATTTTTCCGTTTTTTTTCAATGAAAAATAGGTAAAAAGGCGATAAAAACATGTTTTTTTTTAATTTTCGAAATTTTTTTTCGGTTTTTTTTCTGTTTTATCGCCGAAAAAACCGAAAAAAAATAAACTTTTCGAAAAATTCATCCCAGCTTTAGACATAGTTGTGACGGGCCAGGCTGGGCTTCTTCCAGAATTTTCGAAGCCCGGCAGGCCCGGACAAGAGGCGCGAATTTCAAATTTTCAATTGTTATTTCGATTTTTGAAGCTTTCGATTAAGCCCCGCCTCTCTCTCCAATATAGCGCGAATGCAAACCTCACAGGTCCCCAAACTGTACTTTCCTTATCTCTAGACATCACACAAACTTTGGCTTTCTGCAAACATGGTCTTTAAATTTTACAGGGAGCTGCGGCCACACAGTCTGCTCCGAGTGCATGTCCCAAATGAAAACCGGAAACGAATGGAGATGTCCAGAATGTCGCACATTGTCGAGCCATATGAGCCATATCTGCACGAACTGGCAGCAGGAACGCGAGGATGTGATCTATCTCAACTGATAATTTTTCCTTACTCAAAAAACCTATTCTTATTATGTCCTCCAAATTATAAGAATCTATAATAAACACTTCTAATGAATTCAGCGCCATCAGCCGTTTTTGAAAAAATATTTATCCTGAAATATCGAATTTATTTATGCATTTATTTATTGCTCAAGATGGGTAGTAGATGAAAAGCGATAATTTTGGCGAAAATAGCGATAGCGATAATTTTAGCGATAATTTAGCGATAATAGCGATAGCGATGATTTTATCCGCGCTTTGGATTCGTTCGCCGTTTCTCTGAATCTACAATTTAAGCATTGTTAGTTCGCAAACAAGAAATTGATAGTGATTGACATCTATGTGGATTTTGGAAAACATTTGTGGAAAGCCATGGAAGTTGGGTAACATATAATTGAAGAAAATTGGGCCGAGCGTAGAAAGCATGTCGAACTTTTCGAGACACCGGAAAGTTACTGAACAGAACACTTTCGACCAAGACCTGACAAACTTCCGAAGTGTCCACATTGCTTTTCGTCTCCCCATCAACCCTTTTTCCCTTCATTACTCATTGCGCAAACTCATTTCCGACCATCATTTCTCCATGAGAAACGGGTCAACTTGCGTCAGAAGTTGCGAAATCCACTTTCCATTCCTAATCCCAGGTCAACTTGCGTCAGGAGTGTCGCAATGAAGCCACGCCCCCTCTCCCCAAGCGGACCATCGGAGAAACACACGTCCCCTTCTCCCCCACCTCCAGAAGGAGGAGAAGGATTTCCATACATTCGTTTCCCTGGACTGCCCGACTGGCGGTCGCGATTTTTATGATTATTCTGGTGAGCCCATTCTATTTTAGATTCTGAAAAGAATGTAATGAATATTTCAGAAGTTTTTATGTATCGGGCCGTCATCTCAATGGAGCTTATATAGATTTATATGCTTTTTGGACACCACAGACTCCGGTAAGTCATGTTTTGAAGCTGTTTCCAACTGAGCTTTTTGAACTAGTGAGGAGCTCTAACGTATATTATACTGGGAAAATAGTTATATGTGCTGTGAGCCCCTTTTTTCGTAGTGTGCTATCGCTTGAGGGTTGCCAGTACATGAGAGAGAGTGCTATAGAGAGATGGAATAACATCAAGAAGCGGACTTAAAAGAGGTGGCTACCACAGAATGTCTCTTAAAAGTCGGGGGCCGTAAACTAAAAGAGGGTCGTAAAAGGTCGTACACTAACTCACAGTGGGCAAGAAAAATTACGACGAAACGATAGGGAAACGGGGTCTCCTAGTAATATGCGTATGAGAAAAAAAAGGAACTATTTTGTATGAGACGTACTCTTTTCCTCCCCATCGTTTTTTTATTCCCACTCTCTCTCTCCTATAAATAAATCTAGGGTGCTCAGCCTACTGTAGATACAGTACCTCCAGAGGACCTTTGTCGGATTTCTATGCTTCTTTCATCGTGTTTCACCGTTTTGTGCTCTCGTGCCCTTTTAATTCAGTTATTTTGCAGGAATTAACCGAACTTGATAAAGAGAAGAGAGCCAAAGAGGTGAGAGCCTTTGTGGCCTACCAGGAGATTGAGATCCAGAAGTCCGTCAAGCCAACCACCCACGTAGATTTCGCCCGCAGATTTGTGGAGCAAACGGGCTCCAAGACCGGGGACTTATCAAACAGGTGAACCATTTTTGAAAATAATTTTGGATATTCTATATTGGAAGCCCCTACAATAATCCAAGACCTTTAAAGGAGGCCCAGAGGGAAAAATATACGTTTTTCTTAAAAGATAGGAATGTTTAAGGATAGTACAACCACCATATAAAACAATCCATTTGCACGTTCTGTCTATTCAACAAACTGAAGTCATGTATAGACGATGAACTTTTTTTTTTGAGTTTTCTGGAGTTTGGATATATGCGATCTGCTGATAGTTTAGTGCATGTGGGTAGTATAAAATAAAACCATATGGGCAAGTCCCTGTAGCCTTCTGGATCTTAGGCCACTTTCAAAGTAACCCTGGACCACAGTAATTGAATCTAGACGTCTGAACATACAGATATACAAATTCAGACTTTCTTCCCAAATAAAAAAAATATATTTCAGAGCCCGGAATTACGCTCCCAAAATGGAATCAAAGGATCCAATCATGAGAATGAAACGCTGTTTCATTCTCTCCCAATCAGTGAAGGAGGACTTTCTCGCAACGTGAGTTTTCTCTTTTCTTGAAAAAATCGAAAAGGTCTACCCCTGTTTTTTCGGCGAAAAAACCGAAAAAATTAAATTTTTCGAGAATTTTCCGTACACCCCTGGATGGGGTGTCCGCGAAGGCTTGAAACTCGATGTGTTTCCAGACTCCAAAAGATGGCTGACGTTGAATTAGACGATCACAGGCGAATCATAAAGTATTCGGCTAACGACAGCAAGAAGGAAGCCACGTCGATCGATGCAAAAGAGGAAATTGAGGCGCTTTCGAAGAAGATCCAGGAGCAACAACCGTGACAAAATGCTCGATCAACGACAACGTGAGAAGAACCGTACACGCCGTCACATTTGGAGCACCGGACTCGTTTTTGAAAGCCCAAATTACATCGGCAACTGACATTTGGTCAGCATCACCTGTTTCCGAGTGAAGAAGACTCAGGGTCTGATCGGAAGTTGCGACTCCGCAAAATCTCCGAATTGTTGGGACGAAGTACTTCATGGAGGACTCGAGAAACCTAGAGACTTTTCGAGAGTTTCTCATGTGGAGCTGATGGAGGGCTGCCGAATGGAGGAGCTGAGGAATTCAGTCAATGGTTGCTCGTAATTCGAAAAATTCATTTGTTTTCAAGTATTTTAAGCATTTGCACTCCCTTTTCCCCTTCGATTTTCATGTTTTTTAGATGATTTCTATCCTGTTGATGGCATTTGCCAAAACTTTGATAAGAAAATAAAGAAAAAGTGCTGAATATCATTACCCAGAGAAACCTAACAAAGAAGCACCAAAAATGCTAGTCGGCTAACCAAAAAAAAAAAAAAACATTTAGCATTACAATAAATTTCAATCAATATACAATATTTTCATGTTGTTTAGGAGGAAAAGGGAGACGACACACAGTTTTATGTAAATGACCCCGTTGAGCAAACTATGAACATCGCTCTTCCTCTCTTTCTCTCCCCAACACCACACTTTTCCTGCATTACTCATTGCGCAAACTCATTTTCGACCATCATTTTTTCATCAGACCCGGGTCAACTTGCGTCAGAAGTTGCGAAATCCACTTTCCATTACTAATCCCAGGTCAACTTGCGTCAGGAGTGTTGCAATGAAGACACGCCTCCTCTCCCCAAGCTGACCATCGGAGAAAGACACGCCCCCTTTTTCCCCAACCTCCAGAAGGAAGAGAAGGATGTCCATTCAATCGTTTCCCTTGACTGCCCGACTGGTGGTCGCAATTTTTATGATTATTTTGGTGAGTTCGTTCTTTTTCAGAGTTCTGAGAAAAGTCAATGAATATTTCAGAAATTTATATGTATTGGGTCGTCATCTCAATGGGCTATTTATGAATTTACGTCATTTTTGGACACCACAGACTCCGGTAAGTCATGTTTTGAAGTTATGAATGTTTTAACCTCGCTTTTTGAACTAGTGAGCGCCCCTAGCTGTGTCTTGAGTCCCGTATCGCTTGCGGGATGTCGGCCACAACTGTCTTTTGTACCTTTAATAGAAGCATGAGAGAGAGAGTGCTATAGAGATGGAATAGCATCAAGAAGCGGACTTAGAAGGGGCGTGGCCTGCTGGAAAAGGGGTGGGGCCAAAAACTAAAAGTGCCACGATGCTCTATGAGTTTGATATACTCACTGTAGGAAATACCAGTCAATTCTAGAATACTTGTGATGGGCCGGGCCGATTTTTTGTAACTTCTACCCCAGTGCTCGGAACTGACTTGAAGAGGAAATTTGAAATTCAACCATGCTCACACCAACTCACACCATGTCCCGGAAATCAAGAATGTGTTAGAGACTTTGAAGAATTTGTGGAAAAATGAAAGGAATCTTCATTTGGTTCATGACTCGCTCGAAGAATTTTTACCAGAGAAATTCAACTGAATTTTTAGTTTTTAATTTTATAATCAGTTTATTTTTTCAGAAAATTTCTGCTGAAAACCTTTGTCAAGCACTTGACGTGATGATTAAAGAGCTCAAGGGAAGAAGAAACAACAATCAAGCCAATGCGGATCATGCGGATCGGGATCCTGTGGAATTCGTCCTTCCACCAGTAGATAATGAGAATGTGGACCCTATCCAAGTCGACAATCCTATGAATGATGCCAATGATGACCCTATGGAAGTCAACGCTGAAGTAGAAGAGCAGGATGCTGTCAATCCTGTGGAATTCGTCCTTCCACCAGTAGATAATGAGAATGTCGTCCCTATCAAAGTCGGCGATGCGGGAGCCGATCCTATGAATGATGCCAATGACGACCTTATGAAAGCCGACCGTCTAGAAGAAGAGGGTCGTGAAGCTCTTGTTCCAGTGCAAGCTGCCCGTCAACAACTAGGTGATGAAAATGATGGTCGTTTGGCCGTAGGCCGTTATGTTAACGTCATGTCAAACAGGTTCATATCAGAAAGGCATCAATTGCAACGATAAGCAGGAGGAGGACAGATTCTCAGTTCTTCAAGCATCAAGGGATGCTCATCTTGAGAGACTTCGGGAGCTTGTCAATGAGGAGCTGTACAAGTGCGAGATGTGTCTCCAGCTCATGACGAATGGTGATAGTAGCACAAAATGCCCGATAATTTTTTATTTTTCTCTTTTTACCCTTCCCAGTTGCTTTTCCCGTTCTATATTCGACTGTTTTTATATCAAGAATGCATGAAGTCATAATAAATATCGGCGTCCTTATAACCGTCTTGTTCTTCTTGTTAGGGAATTTCAATCGGGCTTTTCTCGGAGTCCGAAATAGTCCGATGACCAAAAGTCACTGAGCAGAACACTTTCAACCAAGACCTGACCAACAAGTTGCCGTCCGAGTGTCTTCCTCTCCCCATCAACCATCTTTTCCTGCATTACTCATTGCGCAAACTCATTTTAGACCATCAATTCTCCATCACAAACGGGTCAACTTGCGTCAGAAGTTGCGAAACCCACTTTCCATTCCTAATCCCGGGTCAACTTGCGTCAGGAGTGTCGCAATAACAGCCACGCCCCTTCTCCCCAATCTGACCATCGGAGAAAGACACGCCCCCTTCTTCCCAACCTCCAGAGGGAGGAGAAGGATGTTCATTCATTCGATTTCCTGGACTGCCCGACTGGCGGTCGCAATTTTTATGATTTTTCTGGTGAGTCCGTTCTATTTCAGCTCTGGAAAATAACAATGGATATTTCAGAAGTTTATATGTATTGGGCCGTCATCTCAATGGATTATCCATATAGTTATATGTTTTTCGGACACCACAGACTCTGGTAAGTCATGTTTTGAAGCTGTTTTCAACCGCGTTGTTGAACTGCCAGCATAGGAAATATGCTTTTAATAGCGATAAAGATGAATCATGACTGATGGAAATCGACAGGGAATAGAGTGTCCTAATGATATGCGGATGAGAAGAAAGGGAACTATTGTGTACGAGGTGTACTCTTTTCCTCCCCATCGTTTTTTTTATTCTCTCGTTCTCACTGCTATAAACAGATACAGTGGGGCTAGGTGCCACTCGGTGCGTGTCACGGAGCCATAAATGTCATTGATAGAGAGGGGGCAAAGTAAAGATAGAAAAGAGGGGGCAAGTACAACATAAAATAGAAGTGAGGGAACTGTTTGAGAAGTGTGAGTATAATCGGAAAATGATTTTTTGTTGGAGTAAGATTTCAAATTGGATAATGAGATCAATGAGCTAATTGTCCTATCAGATTCAACACGGGATCATCCAGTCCGATCATACCCAGTCTGGTCGAGTTAGGTCCTATACTGTCCGGTCCGTTTCTGTCCAATCAGAGCTGTCAGACGGCCGGCCGCGGATAACTCAATCGGGCTTTCATTTTGCCAAAGTGCACAACTTTTTGCGCTCTACAAGGTCGCCTTTTGCACCGAAAAGATCCAACCGCTAGGAAGCGAGATACAAAAACGGCCGCGGCCGAAAAATGCCGCATTTGACAGCCCTGTGTCCAATCCGGTCTGGTTCGGTCCGATTCGGTTAAGCCAGATCAGGTCCGGTCCGGTCCAGTCTAGTCCGGTCAGATCTCATTCTATACAGTCGTGTCTTATTCAACTAGGCGCAACGTGATCCGATCCTATCAGGCCTGAGCCGGTCTGACGCTAGCCACCCCTAAGGCCGAATCCTGAAAAGCATGATTAGATTTTTTCCTATCTAGTCTGATACAACAAATCTATTAAGAGACACGGGAAAATTGTGGGTGCCTGTTGGATATGAATTGGATGGTGAGATTTTTGACAGCGTACATCGCAACTCCTCTCGGAGATATTTTCGGAAATTTCAAATTGACCTTATATAGCAAGAAGGAATAGTGTTGTAGGGAAACAGCGGAAGTCATTTTTATTTTTCGCAAATTCCTTATTTTAGGCTAAAAAACTCCTATTTTCAGTTTCTGCAACGATCATGAGTTCGGAGTCGATACGGAAAAGAGGAGGAGAGAAGCTAGACAACGAACCGGCGGATGAAGTTCAAGCGGTTTCGGAATCCACTCAAGATCCAGACAATGTTGTCCTTGTTGTCAGCGAGAAAAAATTCAATTGTTCAAAAAAGGTAACATTTCAAAAACTTCGACATGAAAATGATTTCCAATTTTAAACTTCAGAAACTTGCTGAGCACTCGGAACATTTCAAGACAATCTTCTTCGCCAATTTCTCTGAGAAAAATGAAAAGGAGGTGCATTTAGGAGTGGTGACTGCACAACAATTTCAGATATTCATGGATGCAATTGACAACACCAACTCAGTTAATGGTGAGTTTTCAAAACTTTACTGTAAAAAAAGTTGAGCTGAGTATGGTTCTAGAAGTTTTATGAACATTTAAAAAGCTGATAAGTGTTTTTAGAGCACTGAAAATATGCTTGTGTATCCAGAAAACACCATATGGAAAATTTAATGAACAATTGGAAAACTGACAAATAAATGATAACATTTGATTCTTGTTAGGACACTTGAAGCCTCTGACAAGAGGCTTTACTTTAGAAAAGCTCTGGGAATTCCCTGAGAATTTGCCAAAACACTTATCTGGACCCCCTGAGAACAAAAATGTTACTTAGAATCGCCACAACTCAAAGATAAAAGTTTTCATTTTTTGGTCAAAAAATTTCAGAAAAATTTTCGAAAATTTAAATTTGACGCCATTTCTAGTCTGCATACCTTTTCTCAACTTGTATGAACATAAAAACCTGAATTTTCGAGTTCCTATTAATATCAGACCAAGTTTTTGAAAATTCTTCGAAAACCGGATTTTTTTCAATTTTTTGGAAAAATTACTGTAGCTCCCTTCGAAACGGTTTGTGGCACTTGAAATTTGAACTGAAACATCCCAGATATGCCAGAATAACGTGAAAAATTTTTGAGAAGATTCTGAATGGGATTTTTGAGAAGAATTTTTGAGAAGATTTCTGAATGGGGGGGATATGGGAAATGTCCCAGAGGGAAATGGCCCAGAGGGAAATGGCCCAGAGGGAAATGTCCCAGAGGGAAATGTCCCAGAGGGAAATGTCCCAGAGGGAAATGTCCCAGAGGGAAATGTCCCAGAGGACAAAACGTTACAGACATCAACGTTGAGAGCGCATTGTTTGCCGCTGGTTTCCTGCTCTCATCCACGCTCGAAAACGTGTGCCTCGAGCATCTCGGCCATAGATCGGATTACTCTTCACAAGAGCAGCTTCTATTGTCCGAAAAAACTAATTCGAAAAATTTTTTGATAAGATCGGCTGAAAAAAAAATAGAAAACAATGTATTCCAACTTTCAGATTCAACTTTGTGATTCTCTCCGAGCTGTATGGGAACTGAATGAACTTCTTCCGACTAAGCTTGGCACTCTGTCCAAACCTGTCTTGGAAATTGCTCTACAGCGATCGAACCTACTTTTGAGAGCCCAGAAGAAAGACTGGAACACATGGTCAATGATCTTTCATCATTTTTTTATATGTCAAATTTTTTCATTTGTTCAAAATTTTCTAGATCTAATTTTCTGTTTCAAAATAAAAAATCGAATATTCATTCGGTCCACACCGTACGCACACGGTAAATTTTTTGTACGTCCCATCTCAGACGGACTTTTACAATTTCCATATTGCGTCTTTAAAATCTGACAGTAAGCTTAAGCCGAAGGAGCACGCACCATGTTTCCAGAGCACTTTTCAGTAATAACTTTCGATCAAATTCTGTCAATATTATATTCAACATGATGCGATGAAAAAGTTATATTCAATTTGATTCAAAAACAGCTTAGATCCTGATTTTCAATTTCTCAACAAAATGAGAAAAATGCCTACGTATCGCTGAGTCGCCACGCAGTTAGCATGCGACCCTACAGTAAGACAGAGCCCGCGAGAAGGTAGCTATTTTGAACTCTGATATCAAGTTTTTAGCGAAGAAACTGAAATCCAATCGTAACCTGTAAAACCTCAACTTCCGATCACAAGTTTCCAGCCAGAGTGTCAGAATCGATTCCTCTCTTCCTCTCCCCCCAGCAACCCTCTTTTTCTGAATAACTTATTGTGTAACAGGCATGCTCGACGATTCCTCCTCCTCCTCCCTCTGGAGGTTGGGGAAGAGGGGGCGTGTCTTTCTCCGATGGTCAGCTTGGGGAGAGGGGGGCGTGGCTTTATTGCGACAATCCTGACGCAAGTTGACCCGGGGATTAGGAAAGGAAAGTGGGTTTCGCAACTTCTGACGTTAGTTGAACCGTGCCTTTCCAGCATCAAACTTATGGTGTTTTACGGAAATTACCGGCAGATGTGGTGTATTCAGATAACTTACCACGTTTAGGAATGAAAAAACATAAAAAACTACCGGCTTTGTGATCGAACTTCCCTGCCGCCACATTGCAGCCGTTTGCGGCTGCGCCACACGCGATCTCGCTTCGCATAGCGCAGCTGTTAGCGCTTTGCTATTCGTTCATCCTCGTGACGGGTTCGTTTTTCCCCTAATTAGCTAATACTTCTTATCTAGTGATTGGGACTTTTCTCAAATTTTATTTGTCTGATAATAGTGTTGAAGTCACGTCCACAATATTTACCCTCTTTTCTTCAGAATGACCTCAGACATTGGATTTTGGGGTATTTCTAATACTTTCACCCGAAAAAACCCCGAAAATTGATCTACTTAACTTAGCTTTCCATATGCATATCAATGCGTGGTGCGTTTTCCGAATTTTGCGCCGAGAAAAGAAATCAGGGATTGCACCTCAAACTCGATGATTCGTATTCACCCAATTCACATACGGATTCTGCTGTGTACCAAATAAAATACGGGACATGCCATACTTGCGCTTCCCGAATCCCC
>GL380129.1:14156-27178 GCA_000143925.2 Caenorhabditis brenneri
TGGTTAATACTTTGTTACTATCATTTGTTAAGAGATCACGGAATTAACTTTTATTTTTGTAGGAGAGTGTATCCAGAGGAATTGATTCAGGAAAGAAATCTGTGAGGAAGATTTTGATTCTTATCTTCATGTACAAAGAACTTCTTAATAGCTCATGCATTACTCTTCCTAGCAATCTGCGGAGGTTGCCAGAATGAACATTTTTTTAGAAACGGTAGAATAATGTATGACAAAAATTTCATTCAAAACAAACGAATGATTAATGAAATTTCAAACGAGAGTGACTCCGGTCAAAACAATATATAGTTTTTCTATGACCCTACCCGAGTAATATGCGGTGTCAAACAATAAAAGTCAGTTTCGAATGAAGGGACATCCTTCTCCTGCCTCTGGAGATTTGGAAGAAGGGTGCGTTTCTTTTTCCGTTCGTAAGCTTCGGGAGAGGGGGCGAAACTACTTTGCGAAACTTCAAACAAAAGTTGACCCGGGATTAGGAAAGGAAAGTGGATTTCGCAACTTCTGACGCAAGTTGAACCGTGCCTTTCCTTCATCAGACATGGGGTCAACTTGCGTCAGAGATTGCGAAATCCACTTTCCATTCTTAATCCCGGGTCAACTTGCGTCAGGAGTGTCGCAATGAAGTCACGCCCCCTCTCCCCAAGCTGACGATCGGAAAAAGACACGCCCCCTTCTTCCAAATCTCCAGAGGGAGGAGAAGGATGTCCATTCATTCGTTTCCCTGGACTGCCCGACTGGCGGTCGCAATTTTTATGATTATTTTGGTGAGCCCGTTCTATTTCAGAGTTATGAAAAAAAGTCAATTAATATTTCAGAATTTCTCCAGTTAATGGCACACACGCCGATCGCTCAGTCGCCAACGCTGATGGATTATCTTCCACTCAATCTGTCCTAACTGTAGCTGCTCCAATCGATGGCACGGAAGTCAATCAATCAGTCGGATCATCGCCCACTCCCAGAGTTGCAGCAGCACAGCCAGCCACACCGTCTGTCGCCACCACTTTAGCCGGAAATGTCCAATACAAGCCAGAGCTCAGCCACCATCTCGTGGACAAGTCGCAGTAGCCGCAGTGACTGATAATGCAGAAGAAAAGTGGGTTTTTTTTTTAATTTTACAAAATTATCAGTCGGCTTACCTCTCATCTTTTTTCAGCTCAACTCCTGATCAAGCTGGCCCGAATGGATCTATTCCACGAGCGACCCAAACTGTAGCCGCATGTCTGATGAGCAGTGGCTTGAAGTAGAAGATGATGAACAATCCGCCGTCAAGCAATTGATCTGTCATACAGACGCAAGCTGATTTTGGCATTTGCAAGACCTCTCGAAGTATGGACCAAATTGTCATCCAGCTAAAGCAGGTGAAATCAGCATCGAATATTTGGACTCGGTTCAGTTCTTTGGAAAGGAAGAGAGGAGTTAGACTTCAAATGCGCAAAGGATAGACGATTTTTTGTTGTGAAGTTGTGGGCGTGTCCACCACTCCCCAAGTATAAGGCCATCCAAAGCAACAGCTGAATCCAACAGAAGAAGCCCAGATTGACTCAATTTTACCAGGATATGATCGAAAGCGGAAAAGGAAAGGGAAAATGGATTACTAATCACGCCTCAAAGTTCAGAAGTTGAAGTTATCATGAATGCTTTCGAAAATAATGCAATGATGTTTCAAACTGAATAGAAAATCAAGTGTCCCGGGT
The DNA here is from genome assembly GCA_000143925.2 of Caenorhabditis brenneri. Classification (NCBI taxonomy): domain Eukaryota; kingdom Metazoa; phylum Nematoda; class Chromadorea; order Rhabditida; family Rhabditidae; genus Caenorhabditis; species Caenorhabditis brenneri. Next base: position 15,869 of record GL380129.1, read on the forward strand.
CCGGAGAAGTTTGAAGGATGCCAACAAACCATTGCTCATTCTTCAAGACAATTCAGCAGGCGAAATTCCCATGATGCAAACTATCTTCAAATGGCCGAATCAAGCTAGAGGGATATGGATTTTGGAACACTTGGTTCAAACATTGCCTCGACACATCCAAACTCACAAAACAAGTAAGCTCTCGATTTGCTCCTCTTACGAAATTTTCAGAAAAAAAATTTCAGTTGGCTGATTCTTTCCCGGTCCACTCGCCAATGTTTGCTCTTTCTTCAAGACGTCAATTGCTTCCAAGACTTTTTCTAATCTCATTTTCTTTTTGATTTGTTTGAAATTTAACCAACTTCTCAAAAATTCGAAAATTCTTTACATTTTTCTTCTACATTCTCTCAACTTTTTTCGTTTCTAACATCTTGATTTAAACATTTTTCCTATTATCGATACTTAAATGGTGGAGTTATGAAGCCGAAACGCTGCAAAAATTTTTATTTATTTATTTATTTATTCCCCTCCGATAAATCTTTATTTTGTCTTTTTTTTTCATAAAATATGTTCTTCAAATTCCACTTTTTCTTCTTTTTTGGCTCCTCTACCGGTGGTTCCGATTGGATTTTCGGAGGTCTAGGAGGCTCCATGTACTTACTCGCAGGCACAAACCAGTCGGTGGCGCCGCCTACGGCGGCTCACCTCCTTTTTGTTCGCCGCTGCGCTCCTCAATGGGGGGGTTAAGTTGCCACGCTCACACTCATTTTCATCTTTGGGTAGTGATGAACCCTATGCATCCATCTGAAGTTCCAAAAATGTTGCTAATTAGAATTCCTGTCAGAAATTTTGAAAAATTGAACTCCCGCCAAAATAATCAGATGTTTTGACGTTTCTGGAAGTTCAGGAAGTTCCTAGAGTGTTTCTGGAAGTTTCTCGAAGTTTCTGGAAAGAAGGAGAATGTTCTGGAAGGTTATCCATGCAGAGCTTGCCAGTTGAGTTTTCGGAGTACCGTAACTACCGTAATCTTACAGTAATCTCCACCATTTTTTGTTGATGTACTATTGGGGTCCCTTAGGTAGTACATGCAAAAATGGAACAATTCTGAGCACTTCGAACCCGTTTTCTAGCTATTGCTGAGTTATCTGGTTACTGTAGCTACCGTAATCCTACAGTAACCCGTGCTCCAAACTTCATAGAATTGAAGCGCTCGATGGCCCATGACTACATGCCAAATATGGTAGAAAACGGTTGAGGGGTTCAAAAGTTATTCAGTGATAAGCGCTGGACACACACACAGACAGACAGAGCTTGCCGCTTAGTATATAGAAGAGATCTGCTGGGATTAACCAAGTATTCGAAACTCAATTGGCAGCTTCTGGTCGGATTTTGGCCAGACGGAGGTTTGGATTTATGGTAAATTCGACCAATATACGGCAAGCTCAGGGGATTTTGCACCGAACGCCCAAGGGTTAGGTCGAACCGCTCACCAGTTGGGCAGCACGTAAAGCTGACCAAAAGTTACTGACAAGGGAATATTTTTCTCAAGTGGGTTAAGAATTTTCTATTAATTGGACAACTGGAAGTAGACGCTTCTGTGAGTGGATTCTGAAGTTTCCAGTCCTCACTGGATCCTGAGAGTTTGGAAATACTCATCCGGAGTCAAAAATGCAATGAAAACCGGGGGCGTGGTCAGATAAAGATTTCCAGACTCTCAGGCTCCAGTGAGGACTGGGAATTTCAGAATTCACTCACAGAAATATCTACTTTCAGACCACCAATTCACAGAAAATTCTTGACCCATGTGAGAAAAATATTTGCTTGTAAGATAGCTCTAACTTCTCTTTTGTAGTTGACGATTTTTTTTTGTGAAACCACTTTTCCGGCAGATGGAGCTCTTGAAAACGTCGAAATTTCTAGTGAGAATGGACAATTTCTGAAAAAAAAGCAACCGAACCGCAGTTTCAAACAAGAATTATAAGAAAAACGCTGAAAAAACCTCTGTCGACTTTTTGACAGCCTTTGATGGCCCACGGGCTCTCAGGGTGTTAATTTAAGTGAAAGCGGTGCAAAAATATGATTCAAAAGATGAAGTTATCAGATGAAATTTGAATTACCGAGCATTGCCGTGGAGCGCGTTTGCATAAAATTAACAAGCTCGAATTCAGTGATGTCCCCTCCATTTGAATCATGAAAAAACTTGATAATTCAAAAAAAAAACGAAATTCAAATTATCTTCATTTATTCCCCCTCCAAAAACAGATCAATTCTTCTTCTTCTTCTTGAAAATATTCCTCAAATTCCACTTCTTTTTCTTCTTTTTCGCCTCCTCTATCTTCTTTGGCTGCTCTACCGGTGGTGGTTCCGATCGGATTGGAGGCTTCGGAGGTCTAGGAGGTTCCGTTATCGTTATGTCACTCATTTGCTGCAACAAGCTCGGATTAGCCAAACACTTCAAACTCCAATCCGTTCGATATTCAATGTGTGTCAACATTTTCGCATTCGGGTCCGCCGTCCAATACTTGATCGACTCCGCCTCCATCTCCTGACAAAGTAGCTCCTTGAATCTTGCCTCTCGTTTCTTGACGTCTTCTGTCTCATGTTCCACCTTCAAGAAATCCTTCCAGTACCCATGATAATGAGTGTCAATACTTCCAGTTCGGATGAGTAGTTTCGATCCTTTGATACCCCATTCCTCATCTGAATCCGCGAGTTTTGGTTTGGTGTAGGAGCCGGCGATTCGCGATTTGTAGTGGGTGATTTCAATGAGGCCAGAAGCTAGGTAGAGAGGGGAGTTGGCAAAGTTCTCCAGGGATTCGTTCTGAAAAAAAGTCATTTAGAGGGTGACAGACCAGAGAGCGGAAGAGAGCGCGCGAGATGAGAGAGGGAGGGAGGCACAGGCAGTTAGATAGTCGAGCCTCCCTGGGTCTCTCACTCTCTGGCGCCCCGAGAAGGGAAGAGCGAGAGAGAGAGAGGTGGCAGACAGCTAGACACTCTAGCTTTCTCTAACACCTCTTTCTCTCTAAGGATCTATCTTCACAGATCCGGGTTTCCAAGGTAATTTTTTTTGACGATTTTCGATTTTGGGGTAGTTTTGCTCTAGCCTGAGACTCAAAACCTTGGCTTTGCCACAAAAAAAGTTTGAAAAAAAGATTTGACCCTGGTGGGGTTCGAACCCGCGATCAGAATTTCAAAAACAACAGTGCTATCCACTAGGCAACGGGGCAACACGAGAAAAGGAGGTAGAGGCTACAGATATTGATGCGCCCCCCCCCCCCTCTCTCTCTCTCTCTCTCTCTCTCTCTCTCTCTCTCTGTCTCTCTCCCTCTCTGTCTCTCTGTCTCTCTGTCGTGCCAGACAGTCAGACACTTTAGCTTTCTCTGCGCTTTCTCACTCTCTCGCCGTCGTTCCCCGTTCCGCGCTATGCGTCTTGCCTTAGGAGACGAAGAGAGTGCAGACAGTCAGACACTCTAGCTTCTCTGCTCTCCCTCTCTCACCTTGGCATCCTTCATCACAATGTGAAACGTCTTGGTCTCATCCTTCCCAATCACATGAAACCACTGTGAAGTGATTCCCAGCTTCCGTCTCGCCTCCTTTATCTCGAACATGAACGAATGACACGTCACAATCACGTCCTGCGGGCTTTTTGACAAACTTTTGACACTAAACTTGGTCCCTTTCTCCGGATTTATCACGAATTTCTGCGGCTCCACCACCAGATACAACGGATTGAGTTTGCAAATGTCGAGGACTTGTTTTGGCCCAATGTATAAATATTCATTTTCCCAATCGAGGCCATAATTAGCCTCCCAATCATAATCGCGGTTTTCCACGTATTTTCCAGGTGGGACTGCAAAAAAATGGTGCTGTGGGCGGGACTCGGGGGTGGGGACTAACCTTTTAGACAAACTTCACTGTAGTTTTTGATGTCTTTTAGCTCCATTTTTTGCTCACGCTCCATTTTTTATTGATTTTGTTTCGAAAATGGTAGAAATAATGAAATTGTTCACTTTTTTTTGAAATTGGGGTATTGGGAATGACATGTGACGAGAACACGCCAAATTTTCCGTTTCTCGATTTTTTTTTTGACAAAAAATCAATATTTTTCATTCCGAAATCGCTCGAAACCAATAGAAAATACAAAAACTTTCGAAAATCGTCGAAAAACTCCGGAAAAATGCCTTAAAAACCATATATTTGCGAGAAATCACCAAAGAATTTGAATACGCGCCAAATCTTGCCAATGTTCAATGGAGCACACTTGCTTGACGCTTCATTACCACGTGGCAAGAAACCACGGCACCCCCCCCCCCTTCTCCCCTCAGCGAGAGAGAGAGAGGGCGCAACCTTGTCTTGCCCCTCTTTACCTCTTCCTCTTGTTGACTCCGTGGCCTAGCGGATAGCGCTGCTGTTTTAGAAAATTGGGTCGCGAGTTCAATCCCCATTGGGGTCAAATCTTTTTTTTTTTTTTTTCAAAGTACTTTTTCGATTACTGGTGCATTTCACGGGTTCCCAAGACTACAAAAACCCAATTTATTCACATAATCACACACTTTTTCTTCTTTTTCTTAATGTATAATTCTGGATGCTGAGCCGCATATTCCACATGTTGCATATGGGACTTCCGACGCCGTTCACTCTCTTCTCGAGCCAGGAACCACTTCGGATCCTTGGTTCTCAAGTTCTCTTCGGCCTCTCGATCCGTCTTCTCCTCCGGATCATCCTTCACCGATTTCGTCATCATCACAGCTCCAATCAACTCCTTCTCAATCGATTCAATCGATTTTTCTCTGAGTTTTCGCCAATTCATTTCTCGAAGTTCCAGTCTTCTCTTTTTGATCTCTTCAGTCTCCTTGCTAGGCTTCAGAACATCCCGCCACAATCCATAGACCTTATCTTCTCCATAACGCGGAAATATCTGTGGGCGGACCATCTGATTTTTTCTCTCGACTCGCCAAAACTCATCACCATCTTCGTTGGAAAATCGTCGGTAATGAAGAATCTCGAGATAGCCTTCGGCGCAGTTTGGCTCCAGTTCGATGTCCTTTTCCTTGGGGAGATCCTGGAAAATTGGGGATTTGTTTTACGGCTCCGCGAAATTTTGAAAACGCGACATCTTGAAACCGTGCTCGGAAAAATTTTATTCCAGCCAAATTTTTTGAAATTTTGAACTTCCGCCAAAGTTTTTGGAAATTTGAATTCCCGCCGAAAGTCCCGTATATCGAAAGCGAGACATCTCCAAACCGTTGAAAATTAGGCTCGAGATTTTCAAATTTTTGACTCGATTTCAATCGATTTTCCGAAAAATTAGAACAAAATAAAATTTCAAACTTTTTTTTGAAAAATAAATTTTGACCGAAAAATTTTCCGCAAAATTTTTTTTCAAAAAAAAAATTTGACACTTCCTTTGTTCTAATTTTTCAGAAAATCGGTTAAAATCGAGTCGAAGATTTCGAAAATTTCAAGCATAATCTTCGACGGTTTCGAAATGTCTGGTTTCGAGATATGAAAGTTTTGGCGGGAATTCAAATTTTCAAAAAATTATAGCGAGAACTAAAATTTTCAAAAAACTTGGCGGCAATTCAAATTTTTTTTAAATTTGGCGGGAATTCAATTTTTCAAAAAAAAAAAATATTTTTTGAAATGTCGCGGAACTTTGTTTTGGCGGGAACTCAAATTTTAAAGAATTTCCGCCGGAAATCAAATTTCAAAAAATTTGGCGTGAATTCGAATTATCAAAATATTTGCCGGATATTCAAATTTTCCAAAAACTTGGCGGGAGTTCAAATCTTCTTCCAATTTTCCAGAAAATTTGGTGGTGGTTTGAATTTTCCAGAAATTTTGGCGGGATTTCAAATTTCCGAAAATTTCGGCACAAATTCAAATTCTCCAAAATTTTGGCGGGAGTTCGAATTTTCAAAAAAATTTGGAGGAACTTCAGAGAATTTTGGTCGGAGTTCAAAATTTCAAAAAATTTGGCGGAAGTTGAAATTTTCCAAAAATTTTGGCGGGAATTCAAACTTTCCAAAATTTTGGCGGGATTTCGACATTTCCAAAATTTTTGCGGAATTCCAACTTTTCGAAAGTTTTAGCGGTAATTCAAAATTACCAAAATTTTGGCGGGAGTTCAAATTTCCAAAAACATTTGGCGGGAACTCAAATTTCCATAAACACATCGAAAAAGTTGATTTTTTCGTAAAAAAAACCCTTTTTTTCAGTTTTTTTCATAAAATACTTTTAAATTCCGGAAAAATTACAAAAATCAATAAAAACTACGTTTTTTCGAGATATTAATCTACGTATCGCTTCACCATGTGCGACGGAGCAAATATGAAAAATTTGAATTGCCGCGCAATTGGAGCGCGCTTGCTCAAGAGGGACACTTCAAAATACGGAAAAAAACTAGCATTGGAGCACGGTTGCTTAGAATAGACGAGCTGGCAGCCAGTAAATTTTCGAATTCCCGCCCGATCTTCAATTTTTTTTAGAAATGAAAAAGTAAACTGCGCTCCATTGACAATTCCTCCCCCCCACTCACATTCTCCTCCCTCAACCCAATATCGAAGAAGAACGTGTCATTCTGCTGAACATTATGAAAAATCTGCGACTTTCTTCCGTGTTTTCCACGTGGATTTTTGATTTCGAATAGATACGAATCACATGTGATAATCAAGTCTTGTCGCTTTTCGGATAGACATTTGATACGGAATTTCGTGCCTTTTTCCACGTCAATCACGAATTTGGTGGGTTCCACTTCCAAGTGGAGTGGCCTCTGGACAAGAGGTTCCTTGTAGAGGGTGTCTGTAGAAAGTTATCAATGGAGCGCAGTTGCTTGGCGGATTCTCAAGTGCTACAGGGCGATCAAGTGCTATGGGGGAGGTACTAGTGTCTCAAGTGCTAATTTGGCTCATGTGCTACAGATCTAGTGCTTTTCCTCCAATTTTCATTGTCTCAACTGCTATGACTTTTTCTCAAGTGCTATTTCTCAGGGGCGTTGACAACTGGGAAAATAGCACTAGATCTATAGCAGATGAGTCAAAAAAGCACTAGAGACAATAGCACCTCCCCCACAGCACTTGATCACCTAATAGCACTTGAGTAGATTTCGTAGCAGTTGAGTATTTGGCCAATTGTTTGTCGGATTCTCAACTGCTATTTTCTCAATTGCTACAGGGTGATCAAGTGCTATGCTGGAGACTCATGTGCTCTAAATCAAGTGCTATAACTTTTGCCTCAAGTGCTAATTTTTCACATCCCTGAAAAGTAGCACTTGAGCAAAAGTTTATAGCAGTTGAGACATTGGAAAAATAGCACTAGATCTATAGCACATGAGCCAAAAAAGCACTTGAGACAATAGCAGTTGAGTATTTGGCCAATTGTTTTGTCGGATTCCCAACTGCTATTTTCTCAAGTGCTAAAGGTTGATCAAGTGCTATTTTTCCAATTTTCAATGTCTCAACTGCTATGGCTTTTGCCTCAAGTGCTATTTCTCAGGGCTTTGAAAAATAGCACTCGAGACAAAATTCAGTTGAGTCATTGGAAAAATAGCAGTTGATCCATAGCAGAAGAGCCAAATATAGCAGTTGAGACAATAGCACCTACCCCATAGCACTTGATCACCCTGTAGCACTTGAGACAATAGCACTTGAGTATTTGGCCGATTGCTTGACGGAAGCTCAACTGCTCTTCCCTCAAGTGCTACAGGGTGATCAAGTGCTTTTCCACCAATTTTCAGTGTCTCAACAGCTATGAATTTGTCTCAAGTGCTATTTTTGATAGCCGTGAATAATATCACTTGAGACAATAGCATTTGAGTAGTTGCCCGATTTTCAACTACTATTTTTTCAATTGCTACAGGGTGATCAAGTGCTATGGAGAGGCTCATGTGTATAGATCTAGTGCTATTTCTCAAGAGAACGAAAAACAGCAATTGAGACATTGGAAAAATATTACTAGATCTATAGCAAATGAGCCAGAAAAGCAGTTGAGAAAATAGCAGTTGAGTATTTGGTCAGTTTCTTGGTGGAAGATCGGCATTTATTTTCACATGTGCTACAAGGTGATCTAGCGCTATGGGGGAGGCTCATGTGCTATAGATCTAGTGGTATTTTTCCAAATGTCTCAACTGCTATGACTTTTGTCTCAAGTGCTATTTCTCAGCGGGTGGTAGCACATGAAAATAGCAGTTGAGATAGAAGTCAAAGCAGTTGAGACATTGGAAAAATAATACTTGATCTAGAGCAAATGAGTCAAAAAAGCACTTGAGGCGATAGCACCTCCCTCATAGCACTTGATCACCCTATAGCACTTGAGAAAATAGCAGCTGAGTAATTGCCAGATTGTTCGTCGGATTCTCAACTGCTATTTTCTCAAGTGCTACAGGGTGATCAAGTGCTATTTTGCCAATTTTCAATGTCTCAATTGCTATTTCTCTGGGCCATCAAAAATAGCACTTGAGACAAAAGTCATAGCAGTTGAGACATTGGAAACAATAGCAGTAAATATATAGCACATGAGTCAAAAAAAAGCACTTGAGACAATAGCAGTTGAGTATTTGCTCAATTGTTTGTCGGGTTCTCAGCTGCTATTTTTATAAGTGCTACAGGGTGATCAAGTGCTATTCTTCCGATTTCTCAACTGCTATTTCTCAGGGGGTGGTACCACATGAAAAATAGCACTTGAGACAAAAATCATAGCAGTTGAGAGATTGGGAAAATAGCACTAGACAGCAAATGAGCCAGAAAAGCACTTGATACAATAGCACCTCCCCCATAGCACTTGATCACCCAATAGCACTTGAGAAAATAGCAGTTGAGTATTTGCTCAGTCGCTATTCGGATCCTGAACTGTTATTTTCTCAATTGCTACACGGTGATCAAGTACTTTTTCTCCAATTTTCAGTGCTTCAACTGCTATGATCCTTTTCTCAAGTGCTATTACTCAGAGGCAATAGCAACTGAAAAATAGCACTTGAGACAAAAGTCATAGCAGTTAAGACATTGGAAATTGGAAAAATAGCGCTAGATTAATAGCAAATGAGTCAAAAAAGCGCTTGAGACAATAGCACTTGATCATCCAATAGCACTTGAGAAAATAGCAATAGATTTCATAGCAGTTGAGTATTTGGCCAATTGCTTAGCGGATTTTCAACTGCTATTTTCTCAAGTGCTACAGGGTGATCAAGTGCTATTTTTCAGTAGGCACAGAAAAAATAGCACTTGAGACGAAAGCCATAGCAGTTGAGACATTGGAAAAACAGCACTAGATTAATAGCAGATGAGTCAATAAAGTACTTTATTCATGTGCTAGAGATCTAGTGCTATTGTTCCAATGTCTCAACTGCTATGACTTTTGTCTCAAGTGCTCTTCCTCAGGGCTATGAAAAATAGCACTTGAGACAAAAGTCATAGCAGTTGAGCATGTTTCTTTTCAATTGCTCATTAGCTATACCTGCCAGATCTGGAGCATAGACTTGTAACTCGTGTCTCGATCCCGACTCCTCCATTGGTTCCCATCTCCTCGGTTTCACTTCTACGACTTTCGATGGCTCCGTCTCAGGCGGTGCACTTTCAACTGTCAAGTTCAGCGAAGCATCTTCGGATTTTTCTTTTTTCGAAGAAGGGTCCATTCTTCGAAATTTGAAATGTTTACATTTATGCTATGGACGCGAGGATAATGAGGGAAACGCAGGGTCACGTTAAGGCTTGCTCGGAAAAAATGTTCTGATAAAAATTTGTTTTTTCGGATTTTCGGTCAGTTTCCATATAATTTTTCACCACAAAGTCATGGGAAGCCTGTAAAAAATCATGCATTTTTTGCTGTTTCCGTCCCGAAAAAATTCGGAAAAATAATTTTTCCATTTTTTGCAATTTTTTTTCCGTACAGTCCTGCTAGAGACTCTCACAGTGAATTTTTTGAGCGTGTTTTCAAAAGGTTTTATTCGCGGGCTCTGTCTTACTGTAGGGTCGCATGCTAACTGCGTGGCGACTCAGCGATACGTAGGCATTTTTCTCATTTTGTTGAAAAATAAAAATCAAGGTCTAAGCTTTTTTTAATCAAATTGAATAGAAATTTTTCTTCGCATCATGTTGAATATAATATTAACAGAATTCGATCGAAAGTTATTACTGAAAAGTGCTCTGGAAACATGGTGCGCGCTCCTTCGGCTTAAGCGCGGCTTACTGTCAGATTTTAAAGACGCATTATGAAATCTGTAAAAGCCCGAACGAGGTGGAGCGTAGAAACCGAGAAAAAAAAATTGTACGTACAAAAAAATTTACCGTGTTACGAGTAGGGCTTTGATATTTTCGCATTTTTAATTGTTAATTAATTAAAGGGGTAGATTTCCGTCTTTCTCCACAGTTAAATTGATCGGAGCATCATCCGAGTTTTCTGGTTTTTCTTTTCTAGAGCTCATCTAGGAATTTTCAAAAGTAAATAATAAAGAGATTGCGTAAGGGACCTGAGGTCCATGAGAAAATCAGAAGGGCCATCACGTCTTTCAATATTCCGATGGGTTTTGAGACGTGAAGAAAAAATTCAGAAACCGAATACAATTCTCGTAACTAAGCCTTTGATGTGGGGGGTTGAAAAAGCGGGGAAAGTTTGCCCGCTTTGCCCGTTTTCCCCGTTCGTTCCCCGTCCTCCCCACAGGTCACGATTAAAGGGGTAGTAAAGTATTCCAAAAATCGACCATGTTATTACATGAATCGACGCAGAATTCGAGGCGAAATATGAATCCGTTTGAATGGGACTTCAAGAAGCATTTTGAAAAGAGTTATGAGCGCTCAAAGCCCCAAAAACCCCCAAAAGTTGGGCCCCTTTAGTGTTAATTTTTTCACGTGAAAATAAAACTTGGCCCCCCTTTCAGTTCAGAAAATTCAGTACAAAAAGGGCCCAACTTGTGGAGTTTTTTGGGGCTTTGAGCGCTCATAATTACCTTCAAAATGCTTCTGGAAGCCCGATTCAAATAAATACATGTTTCCCCTCCAACTCTGCGTGTTTCACAGTTTCCCCTGATCAATGATAGACCTCCCCTATGGTCGCAGTACGACTGCTGCATCGTGGAATTCTCGTAAATGTGTCGAGCAAATCCTTCTCCCGCAAATGGAGAGAACTTCGGAGTTAATCGGGGTTTGTCTTATCACACCTTCGAGGTGTGGTATGGTAATAATGTACAGATGACCTTCATCGGAACTTTTGGGAGGGCCAAACATGGTAGTCGCGAGTTCTTCGAGTTAGATAATCTACAAGTGCCTGAAGAGAAGGGGTAGAGTCCCTTCTCCTCACGTTCCTAATTGCGTCACATTCATATATACGCATGCTCTCATC
>GL380129.1:27188-68595 GCA_000143925.2 Caenorhabditis brenneri
ACATCAAAGGCTTAGTTACGAGAATTGTATTCGGTTTCTGAATTTTTTCTTCACGTCTCAAAACCCATCGGAATATTGAAAGACGTGATGGCCCTTCTGATTTTCTCATGGACCTCAGGTCCCTTACGCAATCTCTTTATTATTTACTTTTGAAAATTCCTAGATGAGCTCTAGAAAAGAAAAACCAGAAAACTCGGATGATGCTCCGATCAATTTAACTGTGGAGAAAGACGGAAATCGGAGAAATCACCGGCGAAATCTGTGTTTAAACCGAGTAGCTGGGCTTGTATGTACGTTCCAAGTGAGTTTTTTTTGCACGTGCAATTTTTTTTCTCGGCTTCTACGCTCCATCTCACACGGACTTTTACAAATTTCATGTTGCGTCTTTGAATTCTGACAGTAAGCCGCGCTTAAGCCGAAGGAACGCGCACCATGTTTTCAAAGCACTTTTCAGTAATAACTTTCGATCAAATTCTGTTAATATTATATTCAACATTATGCGGAGAAAATTATCCATTTAATTTGATTCAACAAAATAAGAAAAATGCCTACGTATGGCTGAGTCGCCACGCAGCTGGCATCCGACCCTACAGTAAGACAGAGCCCGCAAATGAAACCTTTTGAAAACACGTACAAAAAAATTCACCGTAAAGACCCTAAACTTTCCAGTTGATGATGAGGATGGTTGTCACCCTTTGGGACGTTTCGATGGCATCCATTCACTGAATCTTATCATGGAGCCATCGAAATTCGTGATCAATCCGGAGAAAGGAACAAAGTTCACCATCAAAACAAACTCCAAATACAAGCAGGATGTGATTGTGATGTGTGACTCGTATCTATTTGAGATCAAGAACCCACGTGCACGGAATGGTATGGAGTCGCAGATTTTTCATCGATTGGTCAAGGGCGAGACGATTACGTTCGAGATTGGACTCAGACTGCCGAGTGTAAGTTTTAGGTAAATACTCAACTGCTATGGGTGTGATCTACTGCTATGTTGTAACTGCTAGTGTCTCAGCTGCTATTTTTGGTTCTTCTGCTATGGATCAACTGCTATTTTGTCATTGCAGTTGAGACATCATAAGTGGCGAAATTAGCAGGAGTAACAGCAGAAGAGCCGAAAATAGCAGTTGAGACACTAGCAGGTTGAGATGTAGCAGTAGATTTCATAGCAGGGTTGTGCGAAAAATGACCTCCGAAAAAGTTTTCGAGAAATTTTTTTTCAAAAAATTCTTCCGAAAAAGAAGGTTTTTCAGAATTTTTTTTCCGAAAAAAACCGAAAAAGGCTCCATATTTTCAGCATTTTGAGCACGAGTCCACAAAGTGTCCATCAAGATATAATTTTTTTCAAAAGCCCGCAAAAGTTAAGAGGCTTCCCACTTGTTTTTATGTTCACTGCCAACTTTCAAGTCGATTTCACACTTTTTTTTTTCAATTTTCGCTTTTCTACACTAAAATCAAGCTGAAAGACAGTAAAAAAAGTTTTCGAAAGAATTTGGAAAAGTGTACGGCGGAGCGCACTTTCTGAAATTTCAGAAATTTTTTTTTTCGAAGGGGACACTTTGCGACCCCGTGTATCAGTTAAGAAGCCGACATTTCTTGCCACATTGGAAATGTTCAATTGAGCATACTTGCTTTTTTCCTGGAAGCTAGCTGCATGATTACGTGGCAAGAAGTCACGCCCCCCCCCCCTCCCCCCACAGAAAAAGAGGAAAGGTCGCCACGTTGTCTATGTCCCCTCGCTACCAATAGCTTGTGGTCGCCGCGGCTTAGTGGATAACAATGTTGTTTTTTAAATTTTCATCGCGAGTTCAATCCCCACCGGGGTCGAATACTTTTTTTCTTTTTTTTCGAGTTACCCTCGTTATTTCCAGGACCGGCCAACAGCATATATATCCGCATCGCCACCAACATGTGCTTCTGGAACCCTGGAAATCTACCACTACAGAACGACGTGTCAGGAAAACGACGATAGTGATGAGAAGTGGAGAATCAAAGAGAAGAATCAATTCATCAATGGACAAATCTACTCATGTCAGCGTTACGGTCGTTGGGTGGAGTATCTCCATCCAGAATATGAGACAGAAGACGTCAAGAAACGGAAGGCGGAGTTTTTGATCGAGAATTTCAAGTATTACGAGTATAACTCGTGGCTTGAAATTTCAGAAAAAACCGAGAAAGTGATGATGACAACGGTGGCACCGAATGATCCAGAAGAGAAGACTGATCGAGAAGCTGAAGAGAATCTTAAGAAGGGCCTCAAGTATTTTGTTGACTTGCATCGAGAAGAGGAAAGGAAAAAGAAGGAATTAGAAGAGAAAAAAGTGGAGAAGAAGGATGTGGAGACAGTGCAGACGGTGCAGCCGGCGGAGAAGCAGAAAAAGAAGAAGAAAAAGTGTGTGATTATGTGAATGTATGACGATAAAGATTTTCCTTGTGTCTGTGTTACTAGTTTTTCTCAAATTTTCCTCTTCAAAGGTGGCCGGACAGGAAAAAATAATGTCTGCTGAAATTGAAGAACAAAGTTCACTTAACTCAAATCTCAACTCTAAATGAAATCATCTAGCCTCTGCTCAAAGATTCGAAACAGCCGCATTTATATAGGCAAAATCATGCTTGTTTTAGTTTTGCTCGTGTGGCGCAGTTGGTAGTCCGCGCGGCACCAAACTGGTGTGGCGTGTAAGTTCGACCCCGCAGATGGCAACAATTTTTGTCTTATTTCAAAATATGGCGAAATGGCAAATTTCTGCATGTACCACATCTTACGACAAATTGCGTATTTGCACTAATTTCTGCATCACGAGGCTTTCCTGTTCGGCCACCTCTGAGTTTCGCGTCAATCCCATTTTTGGTCGTTGGGCAGTGATAGGCCTTAGCCTTCTCCTGAAGTGACACACTTTCAAAACTCAAATTCCCGCCAATTTTGTCGAAATTTGAATTCCCGCTAAAGTAATTAGATGTTTTGACGTTTCCGGAAGTTTCTAGAAGTTTCTGGAAAGAAACATAATGTTCTGGAAGGTATATCATCAAGAACTTGCCAGTGGAATTTTCGGAGTATCGTAACTACCGTAATCCTACAATAATCTTTACCGTTTTTTGTTTGTATGCTATTGTGGTCAAATGTGTGCTTCATGCAAAAAATGGAACAATCATGACCACTGCGAACCCGTTTTCTAGCTATTACAGCGTTACTGAAGCTACCGTATCCTTACAGTAATCCGAGCTCCAAACGTCATAGAATTGAAGCGTTCCGTTACCTATGACCATGTGCCGAATATGGTACCAAACGGTTCTGGGACTCAAAAGTTATTCAGTGATAAGCGCTGGACAGACAGACACACAGACACACAGAGGTATCACTTTTGTATATAGAAGAGATTTTTCCCGGGAAAAAAAGAAATCCGGCTCCGCGACATTTCGCAAACAGACGTTTCGCAACTGGTGTAGGACAGCAAGAAAAGAATGTAGACCCAATTTAACGCTTTTTATAGGTTTTGAAACGGCGTAGTTACGAAACGTCTGGTTTTGAAGTGTCGCGGAGCCCGAAAACCAGTGAAAATTGATGAAAATCGATAAATTGGATGAACGTTTCCCGTGAAATCTTATGATAGAAATTCGCTTTCTACGGAAGCAGTAATTTTTCCCCGTTTTCGTGGGGTAATATTGCGCGGTCGAGTTGACCGAGTTGCTATGATAAGATTTATTTGAAAATATTTTTTTCCACAATATCTGCCGATTCGAAACGTTTATTTCGGTTTCTTTTTCAAAAAATTCATCAAGCTCCATTTCTTTTTCTTCTTCTTTTTCTCGACGACTTCAGCCTTATGCTCCTGTTCAGGCTTATGCTCCTCCACCACTGCCGCTACCACTGGCCGTACAGACTTCTCATTATCTGGCACATGATCATGATAGAAACCACCTAAATAATCATCTTTGCGGTAACCAATATCTTCATCCGTGAA
Organism: Caenorhabditis brenneri; assembly: GCA_000143925.2. NCBI lineage: Eukaryota > Metazoa > Nematoda > Chromadorea > Rhabditida > Rhabditidae > Caenorhabditis > Caenorhabditis brenneri. The sequence continues at coordinate 31,154 of GL380129.1, forward strand.
CATTTTTTGATCTCCCTTCCACTCGTTCAATATAGTAACCTCTCGAGAAAGAATACGTGCTTGAATAAGTTCCATGAATCGATATTTTCGTTTTTTGGATTCCTCGTTTTCAAATTTCAAATGCATTGAATGGAAGTAATATCCTTGATAATGATCAGAATTACAGGCGGTTCTGATCAACAAATTCGATCCTTCGATTCCCCATTCCTTATCCGAATCCGTCACTTTTGGCTTCGTGTAGGAACCCGAGATTCGCGATTTGTAGTGAGTGATTTCGAAGACTCCGGAAGCCCAGTTGTAAGGCGAGTTTTGGAAGTTGTCCAACGATTCATCCTGAAAAAAACAGAAGCGTTCACAAGGCTTGCTCAGAATAGAAAAACGAAAATTCTGGTCATTTTTTGAGAATAAACTCGGTTTTTGTAGTTTCAAAAACTTTGAAAACCCCGTCAAAATGTACGCAGCTTCAAGAAATACTTAAAAAAAAAGGGAAAACGATTTGACCCAGGTGGGGTTCGAACCCGCGATCGAAATTTCGAAAACAGCAGCGCTATCCACTAAGCCACACGCGCAACAGCAGTAAAAGGGGTAGGAGGCATACAGGTAACGGCGGCTTCTCTCTCTCTCTCTCTCTCTCTCTCTTTCTCTCTCTTATGCGCCGAGCGTGCCGAACTTCACGGAGCGAGGGAGAGAGTGCCAGACGGTCAGACACTCTAGCTTCTCTGCTCTCTCTCTCTCTCACTCTCACCTTGGCATCCTTCATCACAATGTGAAACGTCTTCGTCTCATCCTTCCCGATCACATGAAACCACTGTGAAGTGATTCCCAACTTCCGTCTCGCCTCCTTTATCTCGAACATGAACGAATGACACGTCACAATCACATCTTGAGCGTTTTTCGACGGATTTTTGATACTAAACATCGTCCCTTTCTCCGGATCTATCACGAAACACTCTGGCTCCACGACCAAATACAACGGATTGTACTTGCAAATGTCTTCTTTCACTTTTGGTCCGACATACTTATAACCTTCATAATCCTCCTCCTCAGACATAGGTTCAAATTGGAATTGTTCAAGCATCTTATCCCTATTGTTGAAGTATTCATATTTTCCGGGTGGGACTGAAAGGGGAAATTCGAAAGATTATTGAAAAAAAAAGTTACCTTCGACTTTAGGAAGAATATAGTTCTTTTTGTCCTTAATGTGGTCCTCGGAGGAGAGGGACATTGTGAAATAAATTGAGAGAAGATGATTGTTATCAGAGGGGGAGAGTTTTCCAGGGCATGTCACGCGAAAGGAAGAGAGAGAGAGAGAGAGAAATTCTTCGATTTCGGATGAATTTCCGGCCGGATTTATTCTTGACAAAAACAGAATAGTAAACATAACATTTTCAATTTCAAAAATATTTTTCAATTGAATACTCCCATAAATGTGATTTTTCGAACAAAAAATTTGTTTTGACGTTTTATTTTACCATCAAGTACATTCAAAATAACCAGAAACGGATGTATATTCAAGAAAAAATACGAGAATCGATGAAAACTAAGTATTTTGTCATCCCATACCGTGCAGCGAATATGGAAAATTCGAATTGCCGCGCGATTTCAGTGGAGCAGACTTGCTACAGTCTACGTTTCTTGCGACAAAAAAACCACCGTTTTCCACAATTTTTCCCTTTTTTTTCTGGAAAATTTGAAATTTTTTTCGCTTTTTCGATAAACCTCGCGCGGCGAGCGGGATATCGGAGTGTCGTTGTGAATAAAGTTTTTCATTCAAATATTTCAAAATAAATTATTGAGAACATACAAAATTCCTGAGGGAAAGGGATAGATTTGAAAAAAAAAACACAGGAATGATATCGACAAGACCACGTGGATTTCGATGACAGTTTTCACATTGTGGGGGCCTGTGAGGGATGCAAGTGCGCTCTATTGAGAATGGAGGCGGGGCTTAATCAGAGGGTCAAAAATAAGGAGAAAATCCACTTGAAATAACGAAAATATCACATTTTTATCGGAAAATGCTCAGTTTTTCAGGCCCCGCCTTCGTTCTCAATAGAGCGCATTCACATCCCTCACAGGACCACACAATGTGTGTAATCACTACAAACCAAGGCTGTGCGAAAAAAACTTTCGAAAAAAATCGAAAAAAAATTTTTTTTCGAAAATTTTGGGCCGAAAAAAAAATCGATAATTGATTTTTCGGAATTTTTCGAAATTTTTCGAATTTTTTCAGTTTTTTCATGAAAAATGGATAAGACGACGGCAAAAACATGAATTAAAAGTCTCTTCTTATCCATTTTTCCTGAAAAACCCCGAAAACATTCGAAAAAAAATCGAAAAAAATCGAAAAAATTCGGAAAAAAATCAAAAAATTCGGAAAAAAGTCGAAAAATCCCGAAAAATTCGAAAGAAAAAGTCGAAAAATCCCGAAAAATTCGAAAAAAAATCAAAAATCTCGAAAAATTCCAAAAAATCATTTTTCGAATTTTTTTCAGACCAAAATTTTCGAAATGAAATTTTTTTTTTGATTTTTTTCGGAATTTTTTTTCGCACAGCCCTGATCACTACAAACTACAACTTTGAAGAGTTCATAAACAATGAATAATAGTTGGGTGGTGGAAGTTCGTCGATTCGAGACATGAAATCTGTCCGTACTGCTCCAAAGACAGTAGAATATGCTGGGGGCTCTCCGGGAGTAATCATTTCTTCGGAATCCGAGTCATCTGGAGAGGAGAGCTCCATTGGAGGAGCTGTTGGGATAGTTGGTGGGAGGAGTGGTGGTGGAGGACGTCGACGACCTCGGGGGGAGATGAACCGTTTGACGCCGGGGCCTGGAAAAAAATCTTTAAACAAAATGAGAAAAATGCCTACGTATCGCTGAGTCGCCACGCAGTTGGCATGCGACCCTACAGTAAGACAGAGCCCGCGAATGAAATATTTTGAAAACACGTACAAATAAGTTCACTGTGAGTCAAATCTAAGCAGACTAGGTCAAGACTAGACAGCTGTAGCCAAAAGCACAGCTCTCGCCAATATTTTCAATCCCTGCCTTTCTATTCTGCGATTTCCCAAAGCTCTTCTCCCCGCCAAAACCCACCAATCAAGTCGAAAATCATCTCCTCATCGAGCTCTCCAAAAAACCATGGTTCATTGGGTATCCTCAAATAAATACAAATCCCGGCTAGACAAGTACACCTTCGATTGTGATAAAATGTCGCTTGAACCCTCCCAGACACCATTTTATAGGTATAATGGAACTCCGAAAGAATCGTCGGGCACGGACAATACGGTGCCGGTGGTCTGCATTGAAACTCGTGGAATCGGGCTCCGGTCACGGAGCACCATGTTGGAATGCACACGGCTGCAGTGTTCTCTGGCACGTGGATGTTCGGATTCTCCAGAAGTTTCCGAAGAAGTCGTTGGACCCTTAGTCTATCGATGTCATAGAGCTGTGCTTTTTTCCTGGAACTTGAGAGCCGATAGTTCTGAGCACCGCAGAAGAAAGTGAAGGTTTGGGTGCGAATGGAGTGAAGGCCTGGGATCTTCTCGAATTGGTAGAGGATATTCGGCACTTTCCGTTCTCGACGAAGTTTTAGCTGTTGGTAGGCTTGGTGGAGGAGCTGGAAATGTTTAATTTGGTATGGAGTACTCCTTCAACTTAATTTTCTGGGCGGGGCTTTACGGATTTTACGGGTTTTAAGCATTCATTTTTCTTAGAATCCGCAATTTTTCACATATTGTAGTTTTGCAAAATTGGAGGATTTTCACAATTGGCAAAACCTTTTTTTGTCCTGTTTTTGAAAATAATTTTATGACTGGATTAGTTTTTTTTTTCTTACATCTGGGATATCTACGCAAAATGTGAGGTTTTCGGTTTCCATACTTTTTTGTTAGATCCAGTTTCATCACAGTCGGCTTGACCCGAAACTGAATTTTTTCGATCAAAATGATGATTTTAACGATATTGCTTTTTCAGGGATTTTACCGATTTTTCGGTGTTTACCAAAATTGTCGCGGGTCAGGCCCATTTCGGAATTTTGATGGCCCGACGGGCCCCTTCAAGAATTTTCAAAAAATTTTCTTTTTTTCAGAATTGAATTGTCGCTATCAATTGCTTGAATTTTCGCTCAGCAGACATTTTTGATTTTAATGTCAAACGAAGAATGAAACCTTCAAACAAAGAATGAACAAAAATACCTAAATTTTGATTGGAAAAACACTTTACGCTCAACCCCTGTGCTTCCCAGCAACGGATTATACTTGTGTTCCTATCATTTTCCCCGTGCGGCTCATTGAAGAAATATTATACGAATAATACTATTTTTGGTCAGTCGCTCACAAAGCGATATCAGCTATTTCTAGTCAAAAAGGGACTAATGAGTCACTGGGGAGTTCCAAGAGAATTGTAGTTGTTTATAAGAGACTCATATCAATAATAGCCGTCTGATTGCATATTCTATTCAAAAATATCCTATTACGTATTTGAGACAGAGTGTGACGGAATTTGGACAGAAAAATTTTGAAAAAGAAGGTGAATCCGGAAGTTATTTTTTGGCTCTTCTGCTATGGATCGACTGCTATTTTCGCTCCTTTTAATGTCTCAACTGTTATGGCTATAGCAGTTGATCTATAGCAGAAGAGCCATATATAACAGTTGAGACACTAGCAGTTACAACATAGCAGTTGATCATCTCCTTAGCAGTTGAGTATTCGCCTTATAAGTAACTTCTAGGCCACTACGAACTCGAAAGCAAAAGATCAATTTTTGTTCATCTACTTCTATTTCGAAATTTCTTATTTCCTTTCATTTATGCCCCCTAACCTCCCATATCTATCCAGTTAATTACCTTTGTTAATATACATCCGCTAAGAAAAATTCATAAAAATAGACAAAAAAAAGGAAGACTCACCAAATAAACAATAAACATGAGCACACCTACGACTATATGAAAACATGTGATCTCCACTGATGCCACTATCATTCCTGCAGAAAAATTGGAAATTTGGAGAGGGATATGTGGATATGGAGAAAAAAAAAGAAATTTAGGGAAAAATGAGATTTGGAGTCTAGGAGGGATGAAGAGAGGAAATTGAAATTTTAATTAAGAAGTAAAGTAAAAAATTGAAAAATGGGTCTTGGCGGGAGATGACTTTTAGGAGGAAAACTATATCCATTTGATGAATGACTTTGGCCCGGCTAGTCTAAACCGGCTCAAGAACTCAGAAAATGGACCTTTTTTTGGAAGAAAAGGGGTCTAGACATACTTGTGAAATCTCGGCCCGGGCCAAAAATTTCCAAGGCCAGGATTCAAAAAGTTTTGAATTTTTTTTTTTGAAAAAATTTCGAAATTTCTAGAAAAAGAAGCACAAATTTTGGAAATTTTTTTCCGATTTTTTGAAATTCGCGGTAATTTTCCGGGCCGAGCCAAGCCGGGCCTTGGAAATTGGTGTCAAGGCCCGGCCCGGCCTGGCCCGGCTCGTCACAAGTGTGAGTCTAGATGAAGTTTCAAAGGGTACGAAAAATAAAAACTCGGGTTTAGTGCCAAAAAACATTTTCATGGTGGATTTTCGCTTGAAAATTGAATGTTCATTTAGAGGTGGGCTGTGAAAAAACGAAACCGAAAAAAAAGGAAAAAATGGGCGAAATCGAACCAACAAGTGTTTGATGAAAGTCCAAAACTGTAAATAAGAAATGATGGGATTATGCAAAAAACAGTTCTGGCCTAGGATCCGACAACTCGGCCACGCGATATCCCACAGGGAAAACGAGACTCGAGGCACAGATAGAAACGAGTGCTACCGTAGGAATTCAAATTCTACCGTAATGTCTTACGGGAAAAGTTATCAAACTGATTACTTTTGGCTAGTTTTTTTTGTTTTTCTGAGTAAAATGGGTTGAAATTCAGAACATTTTTAGGCTAACAACTTGTTCTAAAACCAAACTTTTGTCTAAAAAATTGAAATTTTCATTGGAAACTGGTCTGTGCGAAAAATGCTCGTTGGAATTTTTACTAAGTTTTTTTCCGGCTATTTTCCGGAACACTCTTCTTAGAAACGAAAAAATCATGGGAAAAGAAAAAAAAATCACAATTAAAGCGATTTATTTTTCAAACTTCCGCGCAAAATGATAGGCCAAAAAAAACTCTGCTCGTGTAGTCCGCGTGGACAAGTTTTTTGAAAATGTTGCATTCTTAGTGTTTCCCAATGTTTTTATTCGTTTTTCATGTCTTTTTTATCAACAAATTGATGGAAAAAAGTCGGTAAAATATTTTGGGATTTCGGCATGAAAAATTTAGGAAAAAAATTTTCTGTTCAAAAATTTTCGAAATATTTTTTTGCACATGAAAATCTGCATAGCAAAAATACATTTTTTGCAGTTTTTGTCACTTCAAACTCAGTTTCTACGCAAAGTCGGGTCCAAAAAGTGTATAAATTCTTCAGTGAAAAAAGGTCAAAAGCATCAAAATCTCGTCAAATCGGACAACTCTCAAAAAGAAAAAAGCAAAAAAAAAAAGGGGAGGAAAAGCGTTTCACGCCTTTTTCGGCACTCTCTGTGCATATCACTACTACGGGTTTCCCAAGGGCAAAGAGCACATAACAAAGGATGAGAAATAGTTGGGAGGGAATGGGGATGAGGAGGGCTCTGCGAGAGAATTTTACGCTATGTTTTTTTCGAAAAATTTTTCGGCGAAAAACTATATTTCACCGGAATTCATGGGAAAAATTCAACAAAGAAATTCAAATTACCACCCGAACTCGTGTAGTCTGCGTGGACAATTATTTTTTTTTATTTGAAGGAAAAGTTAGATTTTTTATTTTTTTTCTAATGTTTTGGCTGATTTTTTGATGGTTTTCATTTCAAAAAAATCGCGAAAAGAATTTCAAAAAACGTTTTCCGAAAAATCCAAAAAAAAAGCAAAAAAAAATTCCGATTTTTGAAAATTCTAAAAATTAAAACATTTTTCAGCCGGAAAATTTTGGGGAAAATCAAAAAAAATAGTGAAGGAAAGTGATTTGATTTTTGGAACTACCGCACGAAATGATAGCCATAAAAAACTCCGCTCGTGTAGTCTGCGTGGACAATTTTTTTTTTTTGAATTTGAAAGAAAAATTGTATTTTCGATGTTTTTTTTTTCAATGTCTTCACTCGTTTTTCATTTGTTTTTCTTTTGTTAACGGTGAAAAAATGAAAAAAAATGCTGAAAAATAAGTGTTCCAAAAATTTCAAAAAAAAAAAATTTTTTTTTCCGATTTTTTATTTTAACAAATCCGAAAAAATTGTTTTTAGCCTAAAATTCGTAGAAGAAACCAACAAAAATAGTGAAAAAATTATTCCATTTTTGAATTACCGTCCAAAATGATGGCCAACAAAAAGCTCTGCTCGTGTAGTCTGCGTGGACAACTTTTTTTTTCTAATTTGAAAGAAAAGTTGTATTTTTGATGTTTTCCAATGTTTTTACCGGTTTTTCATCCGTATTTTCATTGAAAAAACTGAGAAATATTGAAGAAAGTTTTCGGGAAAATTCCAAAAAAAAATTTTTTAATCCAAAAAAAATTATAAAAATTCAAAAAAAAAATTTTTTCGGAAAGCCATTCTCAAAATTTTTTCCCCATTTCTGTCAATAAAAAATTGATGAAAACCCGGTAGAAACATTGGAAAAACATAAAATAACCACTTTTCTCTCGAATTAGAAAAAAACTATTGTCCACGCAGACTACACGAGCGGGGTTTTTGGGATATTATTTTCGGCGGTAGTTTGAAAATTTTTTGAATTTTTTCCATGATTTTTCGGTGAGAAATAGTATTTTGCCGTGAAGTTTTTAGAAAAAAATAGCGTCAAAATTATAGAAACTAAAAAAAATTATTTTGAAATTTTCGGAAAAAAAAAATTTTTTTTCGGATTTTCAATTTTTTTTCAAAATAATTTTTTTTCCCCGCACAGCCCTGGTGAGGATATGTCCTCTCTCGAGAAGGCAAAGAGCCTCTCTCTCCGAATTTAGTGACAGACAGAAGGGGGAGGAGGAATATGAATACGAAAAAGGGGAGGAGAAATAAATCTTTTTCCATCCCTATCCCCCACCCCTCACCACACTTTTTTTTCGTAGCTTCTTTTTTTTCCGTTGAGTGAGTGGGGAAAGATGCTAAATCTGATTTTGATATCACATATTTTGGATGGGGGGGATTAGTCGGATGAAAATCGGATTAGTGGAAGAGGAGGGGGAGGCATGGATATGGATATGGAGAGAGTGCCGGATTTCCTGATGGATTTTTGAGAAACGGATTAAAAAATTAAGAGATGATTAGGATTACGGTAGGGATGGACTTTAGGATTCGGAGAACAGAATCTGGGGTTTTTGCATACTTGTCGAAATCCGGGCTGGGCCCAAATGGGAATTTTCATGGGCCCGGCCAGGCCCGGGATCAGGGAAAGGGAAATTTTTTGAACTAAAAATTGATAACTTTTACACGGAAAAGAGCTATTTTCAGTTAATAACTTGCTTTTGAGGAAAAATAAGCATTTTCAACATGAAAACTCACATTTTTTATCAGAAATTTGAATGTTCTCTAAAATTTTTGCTGAAAAATTCGAATTTTTTTCCAATCCGGGTCCGGGCCGGGCCTGATTTGGACAAGTATGGGTTTTCGCACAGGAAGGTTAGGAGCCGGGAAATGAAAATTTCGTTTTTCTGATTTCTGAACAGAGAAACAAAAAAGGAAGAACCGCGAAAAGTGGAAATTCTGTTTTTTGATTTTGCAACATTTTTCCAAAAATGTTTTTCGGAATATATCCCGTGCAAGGAAGTTTCCAAAGAAAATAACGGAGAAGTCGGAAAAAATCGATGAATTCCTGAAAACGGAAATTCCGATTTTTCGGATTCTCCGACATTTTTCGGAAAAATCTTCCGGATAAAATACTGGGAAAAGTCGGAAAAAATCAGAAAAATCGGGTGAACGTTAATTCCGATATTTTGGTTTTTCCAGCTTTTTTTGGTTTTTCCCGTCTTTTTTCCGAAAAATTCTCCGGAAAAAAACGGGCGGTCGGAAAAAATTGCAATCGAGAAAACCGAAATTCCGATTTTTCGGTTTTACGACATTTTTCCGAAAATGAATTTCGAAAAAAACTGAAGTCGGGGAAATCCCCGGAAAAAAAACGGAAAATCGGAACAATCGATGAAATCGAAAAAATCGGAATTTCTGATTTTCCTAATTTTCCAAAATTTTCCGAAAATTGTTTCCGTTTTTCAATTTGCTAGAATATACTGTTTTTCCCGAAAAGCATACCGGGACGGAGTTCTGGAATTTTCGTTTCCAAAAAAATCGAGAACAATTACGCACATTTTTTTTTTCGGAAATTTTCGGAAAAAAAAATCGAAAAAACTTTTTCCATGATTTTTTTTCGGAATAAGCCTTGTTTGTTCAATAGTTATCAAAAAACAATGATAACGCTATCAACCTTCTTTCAAAGCCACATGGAAGGTCTCACCACGACAAACGGCTATTTTTTAAATCTAAAAGCACAAATATTTTCGAGACCTTTTCCCCTGTTTGTCTAGCACCTATTATATAATAACTCATCTCAAGTTCAAAGTTCATTTGCTAAACTAATGAAGAAAAGAGAACAGGAATGTGAAACACACATTACAATGGGGAGTCGGTTTATTGTGTGAAGTGGGTGGTGGTTGTGATGAGGGGTGCAAAGTTGTTAATGTGCAGCATTGTAACATGTCAAGACTCTCTTGATCATTAGAGTGCCAATGAGTTGATTTGATGGAGGGGAGGAGGAGAAGATGAGGAATTGACAGTGATATTTTGGAATTGAGAATCGGAAGACATCTGGAATGAACTGAAAATCTGAAAATAGAGCTTAGATCTTCTTAAGCAGACAGGCTTAAAAGTACATAATATTTGTCTCGTCACCTAGAGGGAAAGCATCAAAAACTGGGTAACTTGTGTGAGTCAGATATATAATTAAGTCGTCACGACTTTTCAAAGCCAGTCATTTCAGAACTTCACTGGGTGATCATTTTTTGTGAGCCGTTATACAGTGCCACTCATGTACGATTACTTTCAGCTTATGCTCAAGTTTACATGGTACAGTATTGCGATTTTGTATGGTGGGCGCACGGTAAATTTTTTTGTACGTACAATTTTTTTTCTCGGTTTCTACGCTCCATCTCACTCTGACTTTTTACAAATTTTATATTGCGTCTTTAAATGCTGACAGTAAGCTGCGCTTTAGCCGAAGGAGCGCGCACCATGTTTCCAGAGCACTTTTCAGCAATAAATTTCGATCAAATTCTGTCAATATTATATTCAACATGATGCGAATAAAAACTTCTATTCAATTTGATTCAAAAAGAGCTTAGGTCCTCTCTTTCAACAAAATGAGAAAAATACCTACGTAATGATGAGTCGCCACGCAATTGTCAGGCTACCTTACAGTAAGACAGAGCACGCGAATGAAACCTTTTGAAAACACCTACAAAAGAATTCATTGTGTTTAGGACACTCTGGTTTATGTCTATCAAAACGAGGAGCCTTTTTATTACACCGTAATGCTTTTTGACTATGAAACCGAGGAGAAAACCACGAAAACCGTCAAATGTTTTGAGAACCTGGCGTCCTACAAGGAGCACTGTGTAGTGATTTTTCGAGAAGAGGACATGTCATATCACTGCAATCTGTGCAATAGTATTGGGACCGCAATGGACTATGTGACAACCAACCAAAATTCGTTCAAGGGGTGGCGGTGGTGATTGTCAGTGAGGATCGATACTTCATTTGGTACTTCAATCTTCCCAAGCCGGATACTTTTCTGGGGGAGAAGACACGCGATTTCTCAGTTTTTTCAGTTTCTGCTTGATCTTTTTTCGATTTCTGCTCGATTTTTCAGTTTCTACACGATCGCTGTCCGTTCCCATTAGATGCTTACAATCTTCCCATCATCACGATTCGACCCTATCCATAGATGCCGAAAAAATTCAGAAAAAAATGGGATCAATTTTTTTCAGAGGCTTCAAAACGCTCGAAAACCAGTAATTTTTGTGAGTAAAACACGCTCCCAAGACCAGAAACCAGGAGGTTGTTCTCTCATTCTGCTCTGATAATGGTCTGAAATAATCTCAAAATGTTCCCTTCCGATTTTCAGATCAAAAATTGGTATTTCCTCTATTCCTACCATATTTTAACATAAATCATAAATCTTCCATCTCCAACCTAATTTTACCCATCAAAGTGCAACAAGGCGTCTCATATTTCTTCTCTAATTATAATCCTACCCCTCCTCTCTCACCTTTCTTTTCCTCTATTTTCCACCTGATCACCAACTCCCTTTGCGGTCATTTGACGTGTTGTGATCAAGTTACCATGACGATTTAGTTTTCTTTTTTTTTCAAACAAAAAAAAGATTTCGAAATATTTGAAAACTTTGAAAAATGGCTCTCCCCAGTGGAAATCAACCGATGGAGCTGCTCAATACGATGGGCAATTTCAATGAGAAAACCATCAACCGGATCAGTTTTAATGTGTTGAAAATAGTAAGTTTTATCGATTTTTGAGCCCAAAAAATAGGCCCCTCCCCCCAAAATTCCTATATTTTTCAGTTCAACATGTACAAAGAATCCAATGGCAGTCTGAACTTCGCGGAGTACAACCTGAACTTGGGATCAATTGCTTGTGGTGGTTCGAATGGTCTTCTAAACTCAATTCGAGTGGCGTTGGATCCGAAAGTGATGAGACCACTGAATTATAAACTCACCTCTAATCAAACACTCGATGGGCATCAGTTTAAGTTTTCTAGGCCCTCAACGCGGGTTTAACCCCTACAGTACAGTGGAAAAGTATACGAAAATCCCGTTTCTCAGTTGATTTTTGCTGATTTAGCACTTTAGAGACAGATGAGATGTAAAAAGTTGTCAACTACTGAAGTTTCGCCGTTCTAGTCAGTGCCGGTTTGGAATCAGGCGGATTTCTCCTCGCATTCGCCATCAGCGAGGTTGAGCCCAGCTTATGCCTCTGGCACTGAGGTTTCCAAGCCATTAGTTGACCATTTTCTAATATCTATTACGATTCATAAGTTACACGCTGTGCAATGAAAAGTTTACTTTCGGAAGAGGAAAGCCTACAACGGTCAAACCTTAGACCATCTTTGCTAAGAATGGTTCTATCTCAAAAACCGTTAAAGTTAGAAGAAAGTGATTAACTGGAGATCTATAGAGCATGAAACGGTCCACGTTTTTGTAGTACATGACATTTTTCCAGCTATCATGCCTGCTGAGTTACAGCCGACAAGAATGACAAGTTCTAAAAAACTTGTTGATATGTTAGTTTATCGAAAATGTCATTATTTCCAAAACTTGTTATTTCTTTTTCCAGTTTCAACAGTTTTTGAGATAGGATCATTCAGAGCAAGGATGGTTTGAGGTTTTACTGTTTTGGCCTTCCCTATTTTCAAAGGTAAACTTTTTATTGCACGGAGTGTAACTCTTGAGCCGTACGAGATATCAAAAATCGGTCAACTAATAACCTCAAGATTATCAATTTTTACACATTTTATTAGTTGACCATTTTTTCATATCTCAATTGGCTCTGAAGATATGACCTCTCAAAGTGAGTCTTCCAAATTTTTCAGTACGAAATGGCTTGAATTTTCACGTGATGTTCGTATATTTTTCGACGGTACTGCATATTTATATTTTCTTTATATCCAGTCACTGTACTCCAATGTTGCTGGAACGAGTATACACAAAGGTTGACAACATTCAATGCGAATGGAGTGATTGTCGATTATGCAGTTGGACAAAATGAGACATTGTACGAGAATATGGTTAATGAGAAGTGAGTCAGCTCTCTAAATAGGCTCAAGTGCTATTTTGGCTCTTGTGCTACAGAACAAATGCTACATCCGCCGCTTTTGACGAAAATAGCACTTGATCCATAGCAAAAGATCCAAAACAGCAATTGAGTCTCAGAAAAAAAGACCCACCAATAAGAGTCGCCTGGAATCGTTTGGGCACCAGAATAGGATTAGTCTATGCCGATGGACTTGTGATTATTGGATCAGAAGATGGTGGTCCAGCGTTTGTCAGGCAGTTTGACTTCCAGTTGGCTAGCTTTGAGTGGGGTCCTGAAGATTTATTGATTTTGGGAACTGCAGAGGGGACAGTGAAAGTGTTCGATATGGATGGAGAGCATCAGGTGAGTGGGAATGGAATTCTTACTTCGGGAATTCTGAGTTTCAGCTGGATGTCTATTTGCCGTGCTTGGAGGCAGTCGAGTTGGAGCACGCGTTGGCGAAAAGTGAGTTTATGGACAGAAATCGAAAGGGTTAATTTTGTAGAGGCTAAGAATACGAAAACTAGAAAGTCAGAGAATTTCAACTTTTGAGTCCCCACAAATTTTTTTTGTGATTTTCAAATTCCCGCCATTTTTTTTTGATTTCTTGAATTCCCATAAAAATATTTCATACTTGGAACGGGCCGGGCCGGGCCGTTTGGGAAATTTCATCGGCCCGGCCCGGGTTTTCAGAGCTGATTTTTCAATAGGCGATATTTAGGGTGAAATGGTGCTATATGATGCTATTTCGGACTGAAATGAAAATATTGATGTTTTTGATACTTTTGTATGAAAGTTGAACATTTTTGGAAAAGTTTTGCAAAAAAAAAATTGATGAAATTTTTTCAAAATCTGCATCCGGGCCGACCGGGCCGGGCCGGGCCGGCAAATTTTCCAATTATGAAATATTTGAATTCTTGAATTTCTGTGAAAAACTATGATTTTTTGAACTCCAGCCAAAATTTTTGGTTTTTCAAATTGCCGCCAATTTTTTTGGATTTTCAAATTCCCACCAATTTTTTTGGTTTTTCAAATTCCCACCAATTTTTTGGATTTTTGAATTTCCGCCAAAATTTTCTGATTTCTTGAATTCCCGCCAAAATTTAGATTTTTTGTATTCCCGCCAAGGTTTTTGGATTTTTGAATTCCCGCCAAAATTTTCGATTTTTTGCATTCCCATCATAAATTTCAATTTTTCGAATTCCTACCGAAAGTTTTGATTTTTTGAATACCCGCCATATTTTTTTTTTAGGTTTTTTGAAATTTTTAAAATTCTTTGAATTTCCAACGTCCCGCCAATTTTTTTGAATTTTTGAATTCCTGCTAATTTTTTTGGTTTTTCGAACTCCCGCTTTTTTTTTTGAATTTTCGACTTCCAGCCAAATTTCAAGATTTTTTGAACTCCCGCTAAACTCCAATACACTTCCCTTCGACCCCTCCCTCTGTAACCTATCACTTCCAGGAGACTATCGCGAGGAAATCGTCCGAATGTCCTACTGGAGCCCGATCCTTATGTCTCAATTGTTGCAAAATAGAAGAGAGGAGAACGAACAAAAGAGAAGAGACGAAGAGAAAGAGAGAAATTCCCTCGGAATTTCAATTTTCAGCAATTACCGGCCAGCCCCTGAGCCCGATGAAACAGAGAAGGAGTCGGAGCCGGTACAGCCAGTACCACCGGACCGTCCAAGATTCATGGTGGCTTATTCGACAGGGGTCATACAGCTGATGAGGAATTTGGTGGATCGGGGTAACAGTATTTTTTTGTCAGCTCTGGCGGGAATTCAAATTTTTGAATTCCTGAAAGTCTTCCATGTTCCTAAAGCTCATTTTTTCAAAATGATCGTTTTTCCAAAAAAAATTCATTTTTCCAAAAAGTTAATTTTTTCAAAAAGCTCAATTTTCCCACGGTAAATTTTTTTGTACGTACAATTTTTTTTTCTCGGTTTCTACGCTCCATCTCACACGGACTTTTACAAATTTCATATTACGTCTTTAAATTCAGACAGTAAGCCACGCTTAAGCCAAAGGAGCGTGCACCATGTTTCCAGAGCACTTTTCAGTAATAACTTTCGATCGAATCCTGTCAATATTATATTCAACAGGATGCGAAGAAAAATTTCTATTCAATTTGATTCAAAAAAAGCTTAGGCCCTGATTTTTAAATTGTTCAAAAAAATGAGAAAAATGGCTACGTATTGCTGAGTCGCCACGCAGTTAGCATGCGACCCTACAGTAAGACAGAGCCTGCGAATGAAACCTTTTGAAAACACGTACAAAAAATTCACCGTACTCTTTTTTTCTCAAAAGGCTCGTTTTCGAGAAAAGCCATTTTTTGCAAGAAGCTCACTTTTTCAGAAAAACTCATTTTGAGAAAACGCTATTTTTTTCCAAAAATGCTCTTTTTTTCCAAAAACAAAAGCTAATTTTTTTCAAAAAGCTCATACTTTCAATAAGCTCATTTTCACAAAAAACCACATAGGCCTGTTAGGCTCATTTCTCATTTATTAGGCTCATTTATGCTCATTTTTTCGATAATAATTTTCAAAAACCTTTTTTTTTGAAAGGCTTATTCTGTTATGCCTATTAGGTTTGTTAGGCTTCGTTCTGAGCTTGAATGTACTTCAGAAAAGCTCAGTAGGGCTCGAGCTTAGTAGGAATGAGCATGTAAATTTTTTAAAACTTTGAAAATACCGAAAAGCTCATTTTTGAAAAACTAGTTTTTCGAAATCTGAAAAAAAACGAAAAAAAAAATTTACATCCTAAACCTTATTCCAGATCCCATAGTGGTCCGACTCCCCAACCTAAAACTCTCCGATGCCAGGTGGTCCCCCAACGGAGCATTCATCGCCGTCTGTGGCTCCATCAACCAACAAACAGGGGTCTACTCATGCCTCTACTTCCTCTCCGCCTATGGTCAAATCATCGGTTTCCATCAACAACTCGGCTCCCCCTTTAATACAGTATCCTGGGAAACTACAGGATACCGTATAGCAATTTCTGCCGGTGGTCGATTGATAATAGGGCAGCTCCGCCCCCAATACAAGTGGGGTAGCATTGAGGACACTCTGGTTTATGTCTATCAAAATGAGGAGCCTTTTTATTTCTCCGTCATGTTTTTTGACTATGAAACCGGAGAAAAAACCACGAAAACCGTCAAATATTTCGAGAACCTGGCGTGTTACAAGGAGCACTGTGTGGTGATTTTTCGAGAAGAGGACATGTCATATCACTGTGATCTGTGCAATAGTATTGGGACAGCAATGGACTATGTGATCACTAATATTCAACCGAAATTCGTGCAAGTCAATGGAGTGGCGGCCGTGATTGCCAGTGAGGATCGGTACTTCATCTGGTACTTCAATCTTCCCAAGCCGGATACTTTTTTGGGGGAGAAGATGGAAGTGGAGGGGGAGAGTGGGGAGTATGTGTTGGCAGAGCAGCAGAGACCGGTGGAGTACGGGACGAAGAGATTGGTAAGGTGGCTATCAGGATTGTGCTGAAAATGTTTCGGTTTTTTCAGACATTTCCGAAAAATTTATTGCCGAAAATTTTTTCGGACAACATTTTTCGAAAAAAAAGTTTTTTCGATTTTTTTCGGACGAATTTTTTACGGCCTAAATCGGTCCGAACGGCCTAAATCGGTCCGAACGGCCTAATTCGGCCCCAGCGGCCAAAATCGGCCCGAATCGATTCAAATTGGTCCAATCGACCCGAATCGGCCCAAATTGGCCCATATGGCTCAAAACGGCCCAAATCGGCCCAAACAGCCTGAGTCGGCCCAATTAGACCCCAACGTCCTGAGCCGGGCCAGTTCTGACCAATTGAACCAATTCAGTCCAAAACAAGCCGGTTTGGGCCGATTTAGGCCGTTTCGGGCCGTTTTAAGCCGATCAAACCGATTTGGACCGGTTCAAGCCAAATGAGCCGTTTCGGTCCGATTTGGGCCGAATTGGCACGATCGGATCGATTTGGGCCGCTTGGGCTAATTTGGGGAAATTCGGGCCAAGAATACTGATCGGTTCTGATTCTGATACGGGGCAATTCTAATCCGGGGGAGCACCGGTCATACTAGAGGCCGATTCAGAAAGCTCATTTATGCAAGAAGCCCATTTTTCTCAAAAATGCTCATTTTTTCAAGAAGCTATTTTTCCAATAAACACTTTTTCTCCAAAAAGCTAACTTTTTCAAAAAACTCATTTTTGCGATCGCCCGATAATTTCTGATCAATATCTATTTCATATGACACTTCCGCACCAAAACCACTTTAAGGTCCCTGGCATCCTTCTCTGTTCCCAAAATCATATTCCAGCTCGGCTCCAAGGACCAAATAAATTCCATGTGCATTGGCGACACATTCTTCTTGATTGCTCTCCGCAGCGGTGGAATCTACCGAGTCAACTTATCCGATGGAGCCATAACCTGTAGATTTGCAGTGGCTGGCACGGTGGACACGATGAAACTGAATTGTGACTTCACGAAACTCGCATTGACGAAGGTTTTGGATTGTGAGTTTTTTTTTCGCAATTTAGGCCTACTGCCTGTTCAGAGCAGCATATCTCAGTTGTCTTTGAAGTTATCAAAAAGTGGTCAACTGAAAAAATGTTTAGCAATAAATTTCAAACATTTTACTAGTTGACTACTTTTTGATAGCTCCGAAGACACCTGAGATATACTGCTCTGAACATACAGTACATGGTGTACCTCTGCAACAGATGTTGAGAATGTTCAGAGCAGCATATCTCGATTGCCTTTGAAGCTAGAAAAAAAAGTTTAATTAGTAAAATGTTCAGAATTTTCCGCTCAATATTTCTTTAGTTGACCACTTTTTGATAGCTTTAAAAGCAACCAAGATATACTGCTCCAAACTTATAGTACAGGGTGCACCTCTGCAACAGATGGAGAGAATGTTCAGAGCAGCATATCTCGATTGTTTTCAGAGCTAGAAAAAAACTTTCAACTAGTAAAATGTTTAAAATGCTTTGCTGATCATTTCTTTAGTTGACAACTTTTTGATAGCTTCAAAGGTAACCGAGATAAGTACCTGTATAACTTTTCAGCCGCCCCTCTCCACCTCTACATCTATGACTTTATGAACGATGGTTTACTCCTTCAAAAATCGTTTACAACCGAGAAAACTTTGATAATGGATTTCCAATGGGACACCCACAACCCGAATATGATCGCTTACAAGACAAATAAAGAGCTTCCCGGAGAAATATTCGTTTTTGACGGGGAATCGGCCCTCAAGCAGGGGGTGGCTAATGGATTCATTTACTCTTTCAATAATCTGGTTGTTACATCGGTCAACCTCGACGCTATCATATTTAATCCGGATGATCCATCGAAGAATTCTCGAATCGATACGATGATCAAAGCGAAAAGTGATGTGGAGACCATGTTGTACCATGGGAGGCTGACTGAAGCGATGGAGTATGCGGAGAAGAGTCCACACGACGAATTGTGGAGCATGATTGCTACATATTCCATCAAAAATCATCAGTATGACACTGCGGCACATGCATTTGTGAAGCTGCAAGACTACGCGGGACTTCAATTCGTTAAGAAATTGCGGAATATTTCGGAGATCGGACTTCGAAATGCGGAGATTCTGGCGTATGAGGAGAAGTTGGAGGAGGCGAGGGAGATGTTTGTGTTGTGTGATAGGAAGTGAGTTCGTGGAAAAAAAAAGAAAAAAAAAGAAAAAAACGATTTTTCCTTGATGGGGTTCGAACCCGCGATGCAATTTTGGAAAACGGCAGTGTTAACCACTAGACCGCGGCCACACCAGACTGCGAGGAGGCAGAGGGTGTAGACAACATTGCGCCCTCTCCCTCTTTCTCTGCGGGAGCGCTCGGGACTTCTTGGGCATGAAGCGCCCAGTAAAAAAAAATGAAAATGCAAGTGTGCTCTATTGAACATTGTCAAGATTTGGCGCGCCTTTGAAATTTCTAGGAAAATATCGGTTTCTTAACCATTTTCCGTCGTTTTTCGCCAATTTTTTTGAAAATGCACGGACTAAAAAATATAAACAATCCAAATATTGATTTTTTTTTATTTGAGAAGTGAAAATAAAACAATTTTCTGTACTTTCAACCCTTTTTGCACTCTCACTTAATATACAGAAAATACGGCAAAAAATATAAAAAATAACGTCAATTAGTGTTTCCTCCAGGAAAATAATTTTTTTTAGCATTAGAGCGCACTTGCTCAAAATGAGCAGGTGCTACCGCAATTTTATTTTTCAAACTTTGAATTACCGCCGAATCTTTTCAAAAAATGGAACTACCCAAAAAAAAACTATTTTCTCTGAAATTGCATTAGAGCGCACTTACTTAATTGAACACTTCATGAGTCCGTGGAAATGTCTAAAGACTACTGAGCTAGACAAGGCTCAATTACGGTTTTTTTTGCGAGAAGAAAACGCATTTTTGACATAAGTGTCACGGGCCGGGCCGGACCAGGATTTGAAAATTATGATTTTCGAAAAATCGGCACCTAACCACCTTTTTTTCACAGGGACCTCGCCATCGAAATGTACAAACAACTAGATGACCCCCACCAAGTCTCCGAGCTCCTCAAATACGATAACAACGAAGAGCAGAAACTAAAAGCATACCGGAACCTGGCCGAGATTTTTTACGAGGAAATGGATTGGGACGAATCGCTGAAATATTTCAAAAAATGCGACGATATCCCCATGCAAATCGACTGCTTGGTGAGAGCTAATCAGTTCGGGAAGCTAGAAGAACTGGTGAGAAATCTCGATGATGACTGTGAGCATTTGGAGTTCATAGGCGATATTTTTTCGTCTCGTGGGCTTTGTGATCAAGCTATCGAGTCTTATTTGAAGTGTGGGCTTCCGAAGAAGGCTTTTGACACGTGTGTAGAGATGCATGAGTTGCAGAAAGCACAGTTCATTGCGGAGTCTCATCAGTTGGAGGATACGGAACGGGTACTGGTAAAGCAGGCCGAGGATATGGTTGGAGGTAACGGCTAACACACGGCCTGACGTGAGGTGCATCGGAAAGTGCGCTCTATTGAACAATTGTTGGCTTGTACAACCATAGTGAATTTTTTTGTACTTGTTTTCAAAAAGTTTCATTCGCGGGCTGCGCCTTACTGGAGGGTCGCATGCTAACTGCGTGGCGACTCAGCGATACGTAGACATTTTTCTCATTTTTTTGAAAAATTAAAAATCAGGGTCTAAGCTTTTTTTGAATCAAATTGAATAGAAATTTTTCTTCGCATCATGTTGAAAATGATATTGACAGGATTTGATTGAAAGTTATTACTGAAAAGTGCTCTGGAAACAAGGTGCGCGCTCTTCGGCTTAAGCGCGGCTTACTGTCAAAATTTAAAGACGCATGATGAAATTTGTACAAGTCCGTGTGAGATGGAGCGTAGAAACCGAGAAAAAAAATTGTACGTACAAAAAAATTTACCGTAGAGCGCACTTTCTGATATGGCTTACATCGGAACGTGCTAGCAGTGTTCTAACAATTAAAAAAAATTATTTAGAAAACGACAAAAATTCGGTTGCCACAATTACCAAGTTGGGACTGTACATGAAAGCAGGGAGACACTTGGAAGCGGCACAGATTGCTTTTGAGGTATTTTTGTTGAGAAAGTTTAAGCTCTTCCAGGTTTTTCAGATCGCAAAAAACCGCAAAAACAAGTTGATGCCGCTTAATGATCTCAAGGAGTGCTACGTATTAGGTGCGATTCTGGTGGAGAATCATAGACAAGGGGTACAGGAGTTGAAGAGGATGGAGGTGAGTTTAGGCGTGGCATAATGCTAATCAGCTTTTCTGGGAATTCAAAACATCGAAAAATTTGGCGGGAACTTAAATATCCAAAATTTTTGGCGGGACTCAAAAAATCAAAAATTTTGGCGAGTGTTCATAAAACCATTAGTGATGACAGTCGAAAAATCTTTTAAAAAACTTGGGGGATTTAAAAATTCAAAAATTTTGGTGAGTATTCAAAAAGTCTATAAAAATTGGTGGGAATTTAAAAATTCAAAACTTTTGGTGAGAATTCAAAAAATCAAAAGTTTTGACGGGAATTCGAAAAATCTAAAAATTTGGCGGAAGTTCAAAAATCCAAAAATTTTGGCGGGAACTTAAAAATCCACAATTTTTGGTGAGAATTTGAAAATCCAAAACGTTTTGACGGGTATTCGAAAATTCAAGAAGATTTTATGGGATTTTAAAAATTCAAAAAATTTGGCGGGAGTTTAGAAATCCAAAATTTTTGGCGGGAACTCAAAACCTGGAAGTTTTGTGGGGGACTGCGAAGGCGGCTAGTCCAAAAAGTGTGTCCAGAGAGTGGGCCGATTTTTCAGACAAACGTGCCGATTCAGACCATTTGGGCTTGTTCGGACCAAATAGGCCTGCTCTGACAAAACGGGTCAATTTGGGCCACCTGGGCCGTTTTAGGCCTTTCGGGCTGATTCGGACCGCCTGGGCTAATTTAGGCCGTTAGGAGCGATTTATGCTGTTTGGGCCGATTCAGGCCGCTTGAACCGTCCTACAGAACTGATGAGTTCGGTTCTTTATGATTTAACGGGTGTTTTCGGAAATTTGAGAATTAACGGGTGCAATGGGAAAGGAGGTTAATTAACGGGTGCAAACAAATTTTTGAGAATAAACGGGTGCAAAGAACTTGTTTTTTGGGATTTTGTCAGAAATCATCCAGGAGTGTTGTAGACACTCCGTATTCCATTCTCATTCATTCTATACTATATTCTTTTTGTTTTTTTTTTCATTTTTACATTTCTTATCACTACTCATTGTCTTTTGTCAACAGACACAGGCAAGAAGTACATGGTCTTCATCAGGAGCACATGTGCAATTGTTATGGAATTGGAGATACAGAAAAAAAGATACCAGGTTTATTAAACGTGCTTTCTCGAATTCACAGATATTCATCGGGAGCTGGAGAGTTTATTAGGACCACAGAAAGGACGTGGCTTTTTTCAAACTGTAACAATAGTCGGTGATCTATTTGTGAAATACTGCCAACTTTTTCGTTATTCTGGACTGACTTCGTCACTTGAGAACCAAATCAATTCGGATGAAGAGGTGGCAAATACTCATATGCTACCAACTCATATGCTACTTTGCCCATATGCTACCACGACTCATATGCTACCAAAATCTCAAATGCTAACAGCTTTTTTCCAAATCCCATCGCACATTGCTTACCGATAAGCTCGAATTAAGTTCTTGGTTTCATGGGAGTTTGGGGGCATCGAATTTTGTCATTTGGGCATTCCGTTCGTTCCCTAAGCCTGTTTTTGGAAATGATTTTTTTTGGAAGTTTTTGGAATTTTTCCGAGTTGAGCCACTAGAAATACAGGCTTAGGAAGCACGGAAGTAAGCTTTTCACGGCATAAAAGTCAATTTTCTGGCAAAATTATCTATTTTCTGTTAATTTTTTGGCTCTATCCTAGTTTAGTGGTCCCATGGGAGTTTAGTGGTCCCATAGGATTTGAGTGGTCCCATGAGAGTTTAGTGGTCCCATGCGTGTTGGAAATTATCCCACATTTTTTTGAACGGCGCGCATGGTGTTTATGCTTGTGAACATAACCTTTGTTGGCAAAAAAAATACCTTATTTGATTTATCTGTATCACTTTCAATTATTAATTTTTCTTTATTAGTATCAATAAATTTCAGAAAGATTGGGTGGTAAGGGGCAATCAGAGGTTAATAAACATTTATAAATTTTTTTTCCGCGTCTTCCACGTTCTCCCTCGTGCTTCAGAAGTTTTACCTTGGTCGTCAAATTTGAGATCACGGGGGCCGGTAGGTCTCTTACCTTAAGATGTCCTAAAACGTGTGGTTTTAACCTTACGTTTTACTTAAAAGTGGTAAGAGCTATTGCTTCCCAGAGCATGCCAAACAACAACTTCGAAGACTTGTTCCAACGGTTGGAAGAGAGCAACAGATATACGGATGAAACACGGAACGTCGGAGAAGAAGAACCAAAGAGGAAACAAGAAGAATTTGAACAGGAAGAACAATATGAGAAGTAATACTATGCAGATGAGGGACAATTCCATGAAGAAGAAAACGGCCAAGAGGAGGCTCTGGAGGTAGCGAATTACGAATACGATGAAATGGTGGAGCATGTCCAAAGATGGAGAAGACATCTTAACGTAAGAGAGCTCTCAAACTTGACGACCAAGAAAAAACTTCTGAAGCACGAAGGGACGTGGAAGACGCGGAGCAATCGGAGCTCGCGGAGAGCGTGGAGGACGCGGAACATTTTTTATAAATAGTTTAATTGACCTCTGATTGCCTCTTACCACCCAATCTCTCTGAAATTTATTGATACTAATAAAGAAAAACTAATAATTAAAAGTGATACAGATAAATCAAATAAGGTATGTTTTTTTGCGAACAAAGGTCATGTTCACATGCATAAACACTATGCGCGCCGTTCAAAAAAATGTGGGATAATTTCCAACACGCATGGGACCACTAAACTCATGGGACCACTAAACTCTCATGGGACCACTAAATTCCTATGGGACCACTAAACTAGGATAGAGCCAATTTTTTCTTTGCAAAAAAGAATGACAAAAATATCCCTATCAGTGACGAAATTCGGTGCATCACAGTATACGATGTGGAATGATATTTGAAAAAAAAGCTGGTAGCATTTCCGCACCCAATTACATAATACCCAATAAATTTTTTTTGTTTTTACCCTCTTCTTTTTTCTTGAATCATATAATCTGCAATTGCACATGTGCTCCTGATGAAGACCATGTACTTCTTGCCTGTGTCTGTTGACAAAAGACAATGAGTAGTGATAAGAAATGTAAAAATGAAAAAAAAAACAAAAAGAATATAGTATAAAATGAATGAGAATGGAATACGGAGTGTCTACAACACTCCTGGATGATTTCTGACAAAATCCCAAAAAACAAGTTCTTTGCACCCGTTTATTCTCAAAAATTTGTTTGCACCCGTTAATTAACCTCCTTTCCCATTGCACCCGTTAATTCTCAAATTTCCGAAAACACCCGTTAAATCATAAAGAACCATGAGTTCTAACCCCAAATAAGCTGACACGGCCTGAATCGGTCCAGGCGGCCCAGATTGGCCCGAATATGTCCAAGAGACCCAAAAAGGGCCGATTAGGGCCGTTTGGTGGTTCTGACTGCCTTGCCCCTGTGCAATAATCCCAGTTCTAAGCTTCAACAACTTTACAGAAGCACCGCCTCCTCAGTGACATCCTATCCGATGAGTCCGGTTTGACAGTCGAACAAACCCGAATTCTAGAGAACTCCTGGAAAGGCGCCGAAGCATTCCACTTCATGATGCTCGCCTGGAATCACTTTTTCAAAGGTCAGTACTGCTTTTTCTGGCGGTATGCTGAATCAGAACTGTCCATATCTCAAAAGTGGGCAGAGCTAGAAAAAAGTTGTCAACTGCAAACTTGCTCCAAATTTAATTCTAAAAAAGTTTGCAGTTGACAACTTTCTTCTAGCTCCGCCCACTTTTGAGATATTTGATTTGGAAAAAGTTCTGATTCAACTAACTTAACTTTCAGACCGCATCCAAGACGCCCTCCACACTTCTGTTCTCCTCGCTGACTATCAGGAATACCTGGATCCAGTGGAAATCCATCAAATGATAGCTATAGCTGCGGCGAATTGTGGACAATTCCAAATTTGCTCTCGAGCAATGATGTGGTTGGAGGCGTATGAGGGATTCTCGGATTCTGAGAGACAGGAGATGAAGGATCTTTCGTTCGAGCTGTTTACTAAGTGAGTTTTTCAGGAGCACTGAGCAATTCGCGCTCCATTGATGATGCGCTCACGGCCTAACTTTCTCAACATGGCAGTTATCAATGGAGCGCGAAATAAGCTGCTGTTTTTCCCTAATACAAAAACTACAAGTTTAGATGTCCACCTGTGAATCCGCCCAATTCAAAAATGCGTTGCTTGGAGTGTGATGGGGAGATGAATCGGTACGATTTCCAATGCCCAGGGTGTCAGTTCAAGGTAAGGATTAAGAGACGCAGACAGGTAGACAGTCGAGCTTCTCTGCATTTCTCACTTCCTCGTGTGCCGAGAGGGAGTGAGAGAGAGAGAGAGAGAGAGAGAGAGAGATAAACACGGTGCTACCCCGCATTAGAACTAACGAGTTCAGTCCGGTCTATTAGGTCCTTTTGGCCTGAATCAGCCCAAAAAGGCTGGCACGGCCTGAATCGGTTCAGACGGCCCGAATTGGCCCAAGTTTGTTCAAGTGACCCAAAATAGGCCGATTTGGGCCGTAGCGAGCCAAACATGCCTATCCAGGCCTCTTCGAGCTTATTCAGCCCAAAAAATGTGACCTGGTTCAGCCCGAAACGACCTGAAAGACCTAAATCGGCCCGAATAGGCCCAAACGGCCTAAATCAGTCCCGATGGCCCGAGTTGGCCCAAACATGTCCAAGTGATCCAAAATGGGCCGATTTGGGCCCTCTGGGTCAATTTAGGCCGCTTGTACCGATTCAGATTTTTCGGGCCAAAAAGACCGAGCCTATTCGAGATAAGCGGACCGGATAAGTCCAACAGAAATGATGAGTTATAATCCTGTCAGTTCTAGAACAGTCTCAATCGGCATGAATCGGCCCAAATACCTGCCCAAATTGTGACGAATAAGTCCAGGTGGCCCAGAACGGGCTTTTGATTTGAAAACTGTCAGGCCAAACAGGCCGACTCAAGCCATTTCGGGTCAAACAGGCCGATTCAGGCCTGTTCAGGCGAATTTAGACTAATCAGGCCATATCGGACTAACTCGGGCCAAAAAGATCGATTTGGACGAATTCGGACCACCTGGGCCGATTCAGGCCGATTTAAGTCGCTTGGATCTATTCTGACTGTTCGGGCCGATATAGGCCGCCGCTCAGTTCTACCATAAACTACCAGTTCTACCATAAAATTTCCCAATTTCCAGCTCCCGATCTGCATGGCCACCGGAAAACCCATCCTCGAAAACACCTCCTGGGTGTGTCGTCGATGCAAACACCACGTCAACAAGTACGAAATCAAGAAGTGGACCTTCTGCCCACTCTGTCATGATACTGAAGATTTTGAGTGATGATTTCTGTAATGAATTCAATTTTTTTCAATTTTTTTTTCAAATTTTTATTCAAATTCCCGAAATAATAAAAAAAAAAACTAATCAAAAAATAAAAAAGTTATTCCAATATTCACAAATATCTCTGTCCATTATTCCCATCATTCCGACGATCATCTCCATATGGATACTGATCTCCCATGGCTGCTGAACCGTGCTTATTGTCCTTGGGGAAGTCGTTCACCACTTGCCAGTTCACACGATTCTCGTTGTCAATGGACTCGTAGTGGCACAGGTGTCTGGAAGAGGGGGAATGGTTAAACGCGCTCTATTGATAATTTTTTCGGGTAGATTTTAGCGGTGAAAAACGGCATATTTGTCTAGTTTCAAAATGACCGGTTTCAAAATGACCGGTTTTGAAATGACCGGTCACAAAATGTCCGGTTTTGGCTCCGCGACATTTCGAAACCAGACACTTCGAAACTGTCAAAAAATAAGTCTTTCAGATTTTTTACTCAATTTCAATCGATTTTCTGGAAAATTAGGACAAAAAAATTTTTTTTCTCCGAAATTTCCTTTTTTTTTTTTCCAAAAAGTTTGAAATTTTCAAAAAAATATAAAAAATTACTTGCTTTAGTTTTCCAGAAAATCGATTAGAATCGTGAGAAAAAAATTGGGAAAAAAATTGAGAAACGGCCTGAATCGGTCCAGACGGCCCGAATACGGGCCGATTTGGGCCTTAATGCTTATTCGGACCAAACAGGCCTGCTCAGACAATAAATGTCAATTTGGGCCGATTTGGACCGATTTGGGCCGATTTAGGCCGATGTAGGACGATTTAGTCCGTTTGGAGCGATTTGGGAAGTCGGGGCCTCTAATTTTCCAGAAAATCGATCGGACTCGAAAAAAAACTAGAAAATTCGATTATTTTGCGAAAAATGTCCGGTTATGGCCGTTTGGACCTTGTCAGAAAATCGATTAGAATCGTATGGAAAAAATTGAAAATTGGAGCTTTTTTTTCAACTAGGTTTAGAAATATCGTAGAGTCAACTAAACTGCTGGTGCGCCGGAGGCGCGTCTTCAAAAAAAACTCACTTATAAAGGCGATAAACAATGTAGAGGAAGAAGAGCTCGAGAAGAGCCACCAAGAGGTAAATGACGATGATCATGATGCCGAGCAAGAATGTGGCTGAAAAATACGGTAGATACTCAAGTGCTATCGGGGTGATCAAGTGCTATTTCGCCATTTTAGCACGTGAGACAGTCGAAAATAGCACTTGATCTATAGCACAAGAGCCAAAATGACCAATAGCACAAGATCACCCCGTAGCACTTGAGTATAACTTACAATCATCACTCATATAATAATTGCTGACACCCAACAGATTCCGAATTCCACGATACGCTCCAAAAAGCATCAAAATCGCCACGATGAACGCCACCAGAATCAGAAAAATCACCAGGAAAATCTGAGCTGACAAGTGGGGGATCAGCCAGCGAGAGTTCTCAGATTTGATGGCGTAGACGAAGAGGGCGATGGCAATGAGGATAATAAATACGGAGATGATTCCGAGAAGGAACCAAATGAAGTAGTTGGATCCGAAGAGATGGAAATTACGGAAGAGTCCATAGACGGCGAGAGCACAAAGGAAGAGCTCAACGACAGCTACCACTAGACCGGCTGTCTGGAAAAAAGGGAATTTTTGGGGTAGGTACTCAACTGCTATGGGGTGTTCAAGTGCTATGGAGGAGGTGCTATTGTCTCAATGGCTATTTTTAGGACTTATAATGCCTCAAACGCTGTGATTTTTGCCTCAGGTCAAGAATTGCCGCCTTGGGATACTATTTTGCACTTAGGACCGCCCAAAATGCACTAAAAGTCACACAAAATGCACTGAACGCCAACCAAAAGCTTCCCAGTGTTTAACAAAAAAAAAACAAAAAGTTTTGACACCCGTTGGAATCGAACCCGGGTCTGAAAATTCTAAAACGGGAGTGTTAGCCACTGCGCCACACACGCAACACCTATGAGGAGGGTGGGAGACATAGAGATAACTGCGCCTCTCTCTCTCTCTCTCTCTCTCTCTCTCTCCCCCTCTCTGTCTCTCTGCCACGTGGTGCAGTCGGTAGCGCTCTTGGAGGTCAGCTGGACCTATTAGAAAAATACAACAGGTTGAACTGCGCCCCATTGCGACCATCCTCGTTTCAAACACTATTTCTCTTTCTCTAACCGTCAGAGAAATCGAAATAGCATAAACAACGAGGAGGGTCGCAATGGGGCGCAGTTCAACCTGTCATATCCCATCAATAACTGGGTTCGAACCTCACAAATTGTATTTTCAGAGAAAATGGTTTTTTTTTCTAAATAGATTCGGCGGGAATTCGAATTTCAAAACTGATTCGGGATTTTTCAATTTTTTGAAAATTGTTTTGGCGGCAATTCAAAAGCTCCCTTGCCCGCCTTTCCAATTCAAGCAAGTGCGCTCTAATGCTCAGATTTTTTTCTGGAGTGAATTCAAATTTTACGATTTCCGATTTTCTTCAAAAACGGTGTTTTTTTTTCAGGATTTTGAGGAAATTAGTGCAAAAAAGTTGAAAAAATAATTTTTTTTTCAAATTTTGTTCGTTCGTTTTTTTTTTGCTAAGAAAATGAAAAAAAATCGATAATTTTTTTTTCGAATAATTGTTCTTTTTTCTGATTCGAAATTGCTTTCTCTTTGAAACAATGGAAAAATTCCAATTTAAAAAAAATTAGCGAAAAAAAGACGTTTTTGCGGAAATATTGGGCTATTTTTAACAACGCGTTAAATTGACAATGATCAATAGAGCGCACTTGCTTTTTTTTCTCTACAAGCGTGCGACAATTCAAAATTCAACAATTTTTCAAAAGAAAAAAAAATTGGAGAAAAAAGACGTTTTCGCCGAAATATTTGGTTTTTTTAACAGCGCGCAAAATTGGAAGTGTTTAATGGAGCGCATTAGCATTTTTTACTGGAAGCGGGCGGCAATTCAATTTCAATTTTCCAAACAAAAAATTTTGAGTTAAAAAATTGAATTCCTGTGACTCACCTTCAAATTCGAGCACGGAATATATGACTTTGTCATTTTCCGGTGGTGCTCCTGGTCCTCTGCTTCTTCTTTTCCTGAAATATAATTTTCTTGAAAATCCATAAAAATCCATTTTCGGAAAAATTCAAAAATGCGCGTCAAAAATTCAAAATTCCCAAAAAAAAATCGTAGGAGACACATACACACAAATACTCGGAAATCAGAGGAAGAAAGCAAGAAAGAAGAAGGCGAAGAGTGTAAGAAAAACGCTCACTGATCATCAATCTCAAATCCAGAAGTCTCTCGAGAGAGTGCAAAGATAAGCGAGACGCAGACGGCGAGAGTGATCTGAACGGGATGGAGAGGAGCAGAGAGAAAGAGGGAGTGGTGGGTGGTTGTAAAGGGGCTCCCGGGAAGAATCACAACACATGCTCCCACGAGAGTCAGGGAGGGAGGGACTCGTCATCCCTCCAAATGCCTTCCAATATCAAAACTGACTGCAGGATGCCAGGTGTATTTTTTTGATCTACGGAAAAAATAGGACATTTTGAAACTGGACGTTTGGGAACCGGTCATTCTGAAACCGGAAATTTTGAAATTGGACATTTTGTAACCGGACATTTTGAAACCGGATATTTGGGAACCGGCCATTTTGAAACCAGACAGTTCAAAACTTTCTGTACGTGTTTTCAAAAGGTTTCATTCGCGGGCTCTGTCTTACTGTACGGTCGCATGCTAACTGCGTGGCGACTCAGCGATACGTAGCCATTTTTCTCATTTTGTTGAAAAATTAAAAATCAGGACCTAAAAAAAATGTTCGTTCAAAAAACAATAATGAAATACGTTTTACGGAATTTTTTTCCGGGAAAAAGGGAAATTCCAAAAAAATTTTTGAATAAAATTTTTTTTGCGTTTTGAAACCGGACTTTCGGAACCGGATATTTTGTAACCAGACATTTGGAAACCGGACTTTTTGAAACCGGACATTCCGAAACCGACCAATCTGAAACCAGACACTTTGAAACCGGACATTTTGAAACCGGTCATTTTGAAACCGGACAAGGGTTGTGCGAAAAAAAAATTCCGAAAAAATTTGAAAACTTTTTTTTTTCAATTTTTTCAGAGCGAAAAAAGTTGAAAAATGATTTTTCGGAATTTTTCGGGTTTTCAGATTTTTTTTTCGAATTTTTTTTTTTTTCAAAGAAAAATAGGTAAAAAGGCGATGAAAGCATATAAACTAGAACTGGACATTTCGAAACCGGACATTTTGAAACCGTACGATTGAAAACCAGAGAATTCTAAGAAACCAGCCCCCAAAATGGAGGTGTTTATCCAATGAAAAATGTTTATTCAGTAATGTTTATTCTAGTAATTTAACCAATAAAAGGTGTTAGGTAAGTGTTTATACATAGTGCACCGCCCGTAAAAGGGCGGCCCCCAAACTTCAGTGCAAAACTGAACAATTTATTCCCGGACAAACAGACACACAGATCCTTCCTTCTCAAACCGCATCATCATTCTTCCCCGAACAAAGCAGCGGTTTTCCCTCGTGCAAAATCGCCGCCGCCGTCTTATCTATTATCGATTTTCTTTGAGTTTTCGGTTTAGGAGATGACTTTTGAGATCTTTGGGATCTTAGAGGTCCTGGAAGTCCTGGAGGACCAACTTGAGACGTGGATTGTTTGGTGTCTTGGTCAGTTTTGGTGTTGTTGTTGTTGTTACTGGTGAGAAGGGGATCGACAGCCGCCGCAGTCGATGGGAGGAACGTTTGGGTTGGACATTCGGCACGTTGGGTCTGAAAAAATGATGAAGGGAAAAAAACAAAAAAGTTTGGTGCCAGGTGGAATTGAACCCGGGGGGGTTGGATTGAGGGGCAAAAGCGTTATCCACTGCGCTAAGAGCATACTGATGGCAAGGGGAGGGGGAGGCAGTGATAAAAGGGGGGGGTGGAGGGGGGAGGGAGGGAGCGAGACGCAGAGAAACTAAGAGAATTTTGAGAAAAAAATTTTGTACGAAAATTTTTTTTCCGTTTTTTCGGCGAAACACCTTCCGGCATTTAGAAACTAAAAAATCAGGAAAAAACCAAAGAAAAAATGAAGAAGGCGATTTTTTTTTTCAAACTACCGCCCAAAATGCTGGCCTAGAAAATTCCGCTCGTGTAGTCTGGGTGTACAATATTTGAAAAATTGATTTATAACAAGTTTTTCCATGATTTTTCTAGTTTTTCATCTATTTTTCACAAAAAAAAACTCGATGAAAAAAATACCGAAACACTTTTTCGAATTTTTTTCGGTTTTTTTCAAAATCCGAAAAAATATTTTTTTTTCATTTAAAAAAAAACCATTTTCGCTTGTCTTGACCAAAATCCTTACCGTAAAAACGAGCTCTCGATAACTTTCACTCTTCCACAAATCCAGAAACACCTTCTCATTCGCGTATCCAGTCTCCATGAATCGACTGGAGGACACCAGACGGGCAAAGAACTTGTTGTCGGCCAGTGGTCCGAATACACTTCTGCAATTCATTGATTTTTCAGCAAATTCTGCATGTCTGTCCGGTATAAGCAAGTGCGCTCCATTGAAATTGCGAAATTGCGCGGATGTTCAAATTTCGCTGCGCCGCAAATGATGAAGCGATACCTAGCTTAATATTTCGGAAAAAAAGTCAGTTTTTTATCGATTTTCTTAATTTTTTTTTTGGAAAATCAGATTTTTTTTATCAATTTGAGAAGATTTGATGAAAAAAAAACCAAAAAAAAAAATTTTTTTTTCGAAAATTTTTTTTCGAAAAATTTTTTTTTCTGTCGAAAATTATTAATTTACACTTAATATTCTGATTTGCGTCGAAACAATTTCAAATTTCTCCAGAATTTTCAAATTACCGCCGAAGATCGCTCTATTTTCAACAGAGCGCGCTTGCACCGTGAAAACCCACTCCAAAATCTCCTCGCGTGTCCCATTTGCATTCACATATTCCAATCGAACATCCTCCAGCGTCATTCCGGCCTCCAGTGCCAGAATCACCGTTTCTATGGGGGTGAGCATTCCAGTTTTCACCGCCGACCGTCCTTTTATCAGTATTTTTCGGAGTTTTCGGACTGTCGTATGCTTTTTTCGTGCCAAGACCCGTCGAGACAAACGCCAGTTGAGGAGGATGATGAGAAGTGAGAGAAATATCATTATTGATGAGAATATTATTGATGTCTGTAATCAAGTTCATTGGCCTGATTAGTCTTAATTGGCCCAATTGGCCCAAATCAATCCAAACGGACTAGATCGGTCCGTTTGGCCCAAAATGACCCTAATCGGATCTTTTAGCCTGCAACGGACTGGATCGGCCGAAGTCGGCCGAAATCGACTCTTCTTCCAGAGCAGGCCTATTTGGTCCGAATAAGCCTGAACAGGCTTGAATCGGCCCATTTAGCCTAAATTGGTCAGGATCGGCTCGTTTGACCTGAAATGGCTTGGATCCGCTCGCTTGGGCCTAAAATAGGCCTAATCGGCTCCTTTCGAAGAAAGTGGCCCGAATCAGCTATTTCAGAAAAAGTGGGCCAGGTCGGCCCGTTTAGCCTAAAATGACTAGGATCGGCCTGTTTAACCCACAATGACCCGAATCGGCCCCTTCCGAAAAG
This sequence comes from Caenorhabditis brenneri, assembly GCA_000143925.2. Lineage (NCBI taxonomy): Eukaryota > Metazoa > Nematoda > Chromadorea > Rhabditida > Rhabditidae > Caenorhabditis > Caenorhabditis brenneri. The sequence goes on from GL380129.1 coordinate 63,745, forward strand.
AATGACGCGAACCAGCCCAGATCGGCCCGTTTGGCCCAAAATATCCCAAATCGGCCACTTTCGTAAAAACTGTCCCGAATCGGCCCGTTTGGTCTGAAGTGGCCTGGATCAGCCTGTTCGTCCCAAATTGACGCAAATCAGCCCATTTGCCTTAAAAACCCCAAATAGGCCCATTCCGCAAAAAGTGGCCCGAACCGGCCCATTGCCCTGAAATGGCTGGGATCGGCCCGTTCTGCTCGTTCTGCTAAAAATTTGCCCGAATCGGCCATTTCTCAAAAAGTGGCCCGAAACGTCCATTCTCGCAAAAAATGATTCGAATAGGCCCGTTTTGCCTGAAATGGACGGGGCCGGCCTGTTTGGCCCAAAATAGCCCGAATCGGCTCATTTCGCAAAAAGTGGCCCGAATCGGCCCGCTTCTCAAAAGATGACCAGAATCGGCCCGAATTGCCCGAAATTCAGTTGGGCCGTTTGAGCCGATTTGAGCCGTTTTAGGCCGTTTCGACTAATTTGGGCCGATTCATGCCTATTTAGTGCTTTTCACGGCCCGCAAATGGGCTGTATAGGCCTGAATTGGCCTGTTTGGCTCAAAATAGTCCGAATCTGCCCATTTGGGCTGAAATGACCTAGATCGGCCTGTTTGGCCTGAAACGACCCGAACCAACACGTTAGGCTCAAAGTGGACCGTTTTAGGCCGTTTGGACGAGTTTGACCCTTTTACGGGCCTTGTATCACTTTACGCTCTTACATGCCGATTTACGGGCTATATTTGGATTTCCGGACCCTGATTCGATTTACAAATTCTTTGTAGATTTACGGGCTCCACTTACCATTTCATAAGAGCTCTCATCGTGTACTACATTGGTGCTTTTGGTAATCGAACTCATTTGGTTTTGTGTTGTCAGTTTATTTTAAGAAAATGAACTCTCCTTGAAAACTGGAATTCTGAATTTTTATGGTGACACGTGGCAAAACGTGGGAAACTAGGAAATGGAAATGGGGAAAATTTATTATTTGAACCCAATCAGTTTTTTGACCCGTTAATGAAATTTAACAAATTCTACAAAATTTAGCTGAGAAAATTAGGATTTCCGAATACTTCCAGACGGATCCGTCCATAGTTTCGTCCAGGATGGTGGATAGAAGTCCTCTTGACGCATTTCGTGAAGGACCTGGAAGGATTACGGTAGATGGGGGGTACTGTAACCAGTTCGAAAAATGGGGAGACGGGAATTCGGGTTTTCTGGTTTTTTTCGACTTTTTTGGTGACTTTTTTCCCGAAAAATTCTGATTTTTTCGAAAAAGTTGTTTTTTTTTTCGAGGTTCCCGATTTCCGAAAAAAACCGAATTTTTTACTTCCGGAAAATTTTCCTGATTTTTCGAAGAAGTTGTTTCGGAAATTTTACGGGATTCCCGTTCCACAGTGAATGTTTCATTTGCAAGCTTTGTCTTACTGTAGGGTCGCATGTTAACTGCGTGGCGACTCAGCGATACGTAGGCATTTTTCTCATTTTGTTTAAAGATTAAAAATCAGGGCCTAAGCTTTTTCTGAATCAAATTGAATAGAAATATTTTTTCGCATCATGTTGAGAATAAGCGCGGCTTACTGTCACATTTTGAAGACGCAGTATGAAATTTGTAAAAGTCGAGGAAAAAATTCCGGAAAAAGTTTTCTCCAATTCCATGACTTACCCCATCCTTGGACTCCACAATATCCCTGTAGTACGTCTTTGCATTCCTTTTCGCCAAGTAAGACAACCACCACCCAAATGTTGATGACGGAGCTGTAAACTTGGGTTACTGTACATTTTCACTACCGTAACCACTAACCTGTAATCAGGGTCACATCGCAGAACAGTCTTGAAAATGCTAAGTCGATTTCCGGGGTCAGAGTTGGTGTCAGGACGGTCTGAAAAATTTGAAAAAAAATTGAGATTTCTCCATGCGCCTTTAAGATTCCTACCGTATATTTTGGAGATACTGTAGGGATACTGTAGTTATAGGCGGTGCCATTTGGCTTCTTGATGTAGGTGTAGTTGTCCGTTTTATCTGGAATTCAAAAATCGAGAAATGCGTCAAGTATCAAGAATTGCGCCAGCGTCAAGAATTGCGCCAACCCACCTTCAAATACAGTATGCGCAAAATTGATATCATTCCCCAACACCACCACAGTAACCCGTTTCTCCCGGTTTCGTTGATAGGAATCCACCAAAAAGTCAGTGGCGGCTCGAGTAAATGTTGCGTCGGAGGGTTGATGGACACCGTCGTATTGGAAGTCGCCGCGACGGACATGGGTGCAGATTCTGAAAAATTCAAAGTTGCCTAGTTAAAAAAAAAGAAAAAAAAGGTCTGGCCCTGGTGGGGTTCGAACCCGCGACTAAAATTTGGAAAACAGCAGCGCTAACCGCTAGGCCACGGGCGCAACAAACAGCGAGTAGGTGGGAGGGGGTAAACAAAACTGCGAGTTTTCTGTGGACCCCCGGGGAAGGAGGGGGATCCCTTGCCACCGGGCCAGGGCGGTGCAAAAAACTTTGTCAAAAAAACTTTTCTTCGGTTTTTTTTTCGGTTGTCCGGTAAGCCATCTTTTGCCGAAGAATCACGGGAAAACCATGAAAAAAGCGGAAAAAAACCATGAGAACGACCATTTTTACAAAATACCGCGCAAAATGCTGGCCTAGAAAACTCAGCTCGTGTAGTCTGCGTGGACAATTTTTTCTAAACTTTTTCAAAATTTTTTTCATGTTTTTTACCGGCTTTTCATTTGTTTTTCATCGAATAATTTGATGAGAAAAATTTTCGATAAAATTTTTTCGGAAGACTTTTTTTCGGAATTTTTGTTAGTTTTAGAAAAACAATTCGGCGATAAACATTCGGTCATTTCGAAACCAAAAAACAACGAAAAGCCCGAAAAAAACGTTTTGAATAAATTTTTTTTGAACTGCCGCGGAAAATGCTGGCCTAGAAAACTCGGCTCGTGTAGTCTGCGTGGACAACTCTCGAAAAATTTTTTGTCAAGGTTTTTACCGGCTTTTCATCGGGTTTTCATCGAATAAATTCGATTTTTTCGAAAATCGGTAATTTTTTGCTGATTTTTTCCGAAAAAAAATTTTTTTAATTCAAAAAAAATTTTTTTCGAAATTTTTTAGAAATATTCTTAGACTGCCCCGCTTGTAGCCCCTACTCACATAAAATCATTCCTGAACTTTGCCGGAAGCAATATCTCGGCTCTTACAGCGGTCAGCTTACTGGGAGCCAGCCATTGTCGTACTTGGGGTCGGATGTGGTCAAAGTACTTGTAGCTCTGAAAAATAGCAAGTTTGCTTCATCGAACAAAGTTGGTTTGGCGCGAAAACGAAAATTCGAGTTCCCTCTAGAAAAATCATATTTTTCGCATTAGAGCACGTCCGCCTATTTATAGCTTACCTGAAAGTAGTGTCCATCGAGCATCAAGTGTTGCTCAGTCCTATTTATAAACTTCTTCGGGTCATCAAACCGGCAGCATGCTCCCCAATTGGCCTGTTGATGGGTAACGGAAGGGTACTGAAAACAGTCAGTTTTTTGGTTTTTTTTTCACCTGAATCAGGGCTCAAATCTGAGCATTTTCCCTAAAAACAAGCCTCCCTCCGATTAGAAAAAATTCAAATTGGCGCCAAACCTCACCGGAATAATCCGTAGATCAAATTGCTCCACTAGTTTTGGGAAAACTGGTTGTAGACTTTGTGACAACACTCTTATATACTCAGCATTGGTGGCATTCATCACAGGATTTCGCTGAAGAGTTTCAGCGATTCCAAGGAGAGAGATGACTTCGAACAGCTTGTTTCCTAGAAAATACACATTTTTAGATACATTTGGCAAAATTTTCTGAAAATCCGCATAAAATATTTTTGCAAAATCCTTTCAAAAATGTGAAAGTTCCATGTTAAACTATCAAAACAGCACAAAATTTTCATCATTTCAACTCTAGGAAACATCAAAAAACATCATTTTGTCGGGAAAATCACCTATTCAAAAAATCTGCTCTGGAAACCGGGCAGTCCAGGATGAAATTTCCCAAATGGCCCGTTCCAAGTAGGCTGGGACCACGGTGAATTTTTTTGTACGTGTTTTCAAAAAGTTTCATTCGCGGGCTCTGTCTTACTGTAGGATCGCATGCTAACTGCGTGGCGACTCAGCGATACGTATGCATTTTTCTCATTTTGTTGAAAAATTAAAAATCAGAGCCCAAGCTTTTTTTGAATCAAATTGAATAGAACTTTTTCTTCGCATCATGTTGAATATAATATTGACAGAATTTGATCGAAAGTTATTACTGAAAAGTGCTCTGGAAACATGGTGCGCGCTCCTTCGGCTTAAGCGCGGCTTACTGTCACATTTTAAAGACGTAATATAAAATTTGTAAAAGTCCGTGTGAGATAGAGCGTAGAAACCGAGAAAAAAATTGTTCGTTCAAAAAAATTTACCGTGTGGAATCTTTTTTGACCTACCCAATCCAGCTGAAATTGCAAACATCATAGTCTGAACCGTCCTTCCATCTGGATTATCATAAGTGGTGCCCATATTTTTCAATTCCTGAAGACCAACGGGGATAATGGACCTAAACCCGAAATTTACCTTCTCCTGTAACTCCAAAAAGTGTCGATTCTCAATGAAATTGAGCAGGTTGTCTACATCAATCTCACACTTTGGAGTTTGTTTGGCCTCTTGGATTTTTTGAAATAGCTCAAAGATACTGAACCCAATGTTTAGCTTGACAATTACGTAGATGTTAGCGAAGATGCCTGGAATCATAGGAAGTTATTGCAGGGAATCTGTTGCTGTAGGGGTAAGGTATTAGAAAAAAACAACAGGTTG
>GL380129.1:88832-110319 GCA_000143925.2 Caenorhabditis brenneri
AAGACTCACAGTTGGTTAGTGAACGTTGAACTGGGAATTCATACTCAAACCTATTTCAGGAAATCGCCACGGACTTCTCGTCCCAAACGCCACCACTGATCAGGAGCTTCAACATTTAAGAAACTCACTTCCAGATGAGGTAGCTTATAAAATTTGCATTTTTTCCATTCAATTTTGAATTTCAGGTCGCAATTCGTCGAGTCGACGAACGTCTTTCCGCTTTGGGAAATGTGATCGCTTGCAATGATCACGTCGCTATTGTTCACGCAGAAATCAGTCCAGAAACCGAGCAGGCTCTCGTAGAAGTGCTGAAAGTCGAAGTGTTCCGTGTCAGTCTGGCTCAAAACTCCCTCGTCGGCAGTTACTGTGCGCTCAGCTCCAACGGTTGCCTTGTGGCCGCCCGTACCCCACCAGAGATCCAACGAGAGATCGCCGCTCTTCTTCAGATTCCGGTCGTCGCCGGAACCGTCAACAGAGGATCCGAGCTAATCGGCGCTGGAATGGTGGTCAACGATTGGGTGGCGTTCTGCGGACTGGACTCCACTTCCACTGAACTCTCGGTCGTCGAATCGATCTTCAAGCTTGGCGAGCAAGGAGCCTCGACGAACATCAGCAATCAACTTAGAGATACTCTTATTGAGAGCATGCTCTGAATAATTATTCACTTTCTTTCCATTTCATTCTTTGTTTTTTGTTGTTGTTTTCCCTTCGAAATTCCTCCATTTTCCCACTCATTATTACTCTTGTTATCAATGAAAAATCTCCTTCCCCTGACGATTTTTCTCCTCATTTTAGCATCATTGGATCACTCAGAACCTTCTCAATTTCCTTATTGATTGAATTTCCAGTTTTATCTCATGAATTTTTCATTCTGTTTCATTTTTCAGAATCCAGATTCACTCCATTTTCAAATAACTGAAGGTAAGCGTGGCTACAGAACGACTACGCCGCGGATTCCAGAGTCCATTGTAGTTAGAATGGAGACGCAGACGCTGATCACATTGCGCCTTGGAAAGGGCTACGCTATAGTGATAAGAAAGGGTTTATCAACTAATACACTTTCTGAAAAGAGAGGTTTTTTTTCTAAAAGTTTATTTCAGTTTTATTTCGTTTTTTTTTCTTTGATTTTATTTTTTTTTTGTCCCGATTTTTCCCCATTTGAAACTGCAGTTGACCGACAATTTCCAGAAGAGTTTCAGTTTCCAAAAAAAAACTGAACTTTAGCCAGGTCAAAGTCCATTTCAAGTCATATGACAACAGGAAAACTGTAAATTTTGAGTTGAAAACTCCAATTTTTGCTGATTCCCATGTCATTTTGCCATTTTTGATCCAGAAAATCGCGGAAAAGTTTCCCGAATTTTTGAAAATCTTCTTCGCCATGTGGCACGGAACCCTTCAAACCGGGAAAAACCGGATTCCCGGACATCCAGACAACTGGAAAATACTCACTTGCTAGCAGATCTTTCGCTATTCCTCAGTTGCTATGGTGGACCTTGATAGCAAAAGAGCGAATTCTAGCAACTGAGAAATAGCAAAAGATCTGCTAGCAAGTTAGTAATAGCCTGGTTTTCGGAATTTCCCAAAAAAAAATCTTCTTTGCCACGTGGCACCGAAGGGTTTGCCCTTTTTCCACCAAAAAACCGAATTTCCCGGACAACTTTCCAAAGTTTGCCCGTTATCAGAACTTTCTTTTCTCGCTAATTCCCCAACTTCGTCTTCACTTTCTTCCACACTAAGCGTCCTCCGATCAACGTTTTTGCCTTTTCTGTCTGTCTGTCTCTCCATTTGTCCGGCTCTCACAACGTATTTCTCTCTCCAGAAATGGTCAACGCCACCACCCTGGCCCACCTCAACACCAATATGGATCACCTCTCAACAGTACTATCTTCCTATGCGGGAAGAGACAAAGCGATCAGATCTCTGGCATTCTACCTGCAGCTACGATCCACAACATCCCCCGGAGCATCCAAAGAGATCCTGGCTCTGGCCAAGCAATTGAGTGCCGCCCGTCTAGTCTCCAGACAGTTCAACCACCCTGGAATGATCAAATCGTGCCGGCAGATTCTGCAAGCCTTCAATTCAGGAAGAATAGGAGACCCATTGGAATTCTTCACCGGAGCAGCTGTCACAGGAATCTACACAGTTTATGGAGTGGTGGAGCTGCTTGCATGGCTCAGTGATGCCAAAATTTTGTCATTTGACGCGGCCAAACTCTACAAATGGTGCCTGTACCTGTGGCTATCTGCATTGATTAATGGAATTTTGCGGCAGTTGCGAATAATTTATCGGAAAGGAGTGGAGAAGTCGTCGGAGGATATTCTTCAATTAGTTGCGTTATCATCGGACTTCATCAGTGGTGTCAATAGTCTTCCACATAAATTTTTATGGGCTGGAAAACTGTCAATGCGACAGAGTGCCACGTTTTCGTTGTTAGCTTCGATTATTGGATTTTATAAGTTGTGGTAAATTGTTGATTTTGAATAGAAGGGCAAAACTAGTGAAAACTGGAACAAACGGAACTTTTCAGTATTCTTTATGTTCTAATTGCTACTGTCTTAACTGCTATATTTGGCTCTTCTGCTATGGAACAACTGCTATAGCCATGGCAGTTGAGACACCAAAAGTGGCGAACATAGCAGTTGACCCATAGCAGATGAGCCAAATATAGCAGTTGATCACCCCCATAGAAACTGAGTTATAGCAGTAGATTCCATAGAAAATGAGTATTTGCCCGTCAGTCTTTGCAAAATTTGAAAGACATGTGATTCTGTTTAGCAGAACTTGCAGAAATCTTCGGCTAGACAAACAAAGTTTTGGAAAAAAGTTTGCCAATTTCTTTTTTGATTTTTGACCAAATTCATAGAGAATATGTCGCCTTTTTTGAACGAAACTCGTTTTTTTTGCTTCTGGTCATCCCAATTGTAGGGGTACTAATTAACGGGATACCGAATTGACGACCACAATATCTCACCACGAACACTACCGAATAGATTTAATTTCTACCGTAAGAAATTTCGAAATTTTCATCAACTGTATTCGATTTTCACCAGAAATTCATTTTTTTATGAGGAAGAGCTGGAAAATCGCTGAAAATCGATGGAAATTGATGAAATTCGATAAATCTTTCAGTAGCAATTGAATTTATACGGTAGTTTTCGTGGTGAGATATCGGGGCCGTCTCCTTGTCGGATATTCAGTCAGGACTCGCTTTTCAACTTATTTCCATAATAGCTGTGTTTTTGGCCTGTTACCTTTGAAAAAGCGATTTACAGACCATTCTCCTAGAGACATTTTTTCCTGAAATCAAATTCTGCATAGAACCATACTAAAAATGCCTAATCTCAGAATTACCCCAATGCCGAAATTGCCTTTTAGACTCTAGAATTTTAATAGTTTTTTCGAGGTTCCGGTTTCGTTTTTCCTATAGTTTTTGCCCTTCTATTCAAGTTATTTTCATCATTTTCATGTTTCCTTACTCAATTTTTCCATTCCATCACTCCTAATTCCGTTACAAGCTCCGGGTCGTCCTCGTCGTTTTTTTCCGCCTTTCCCACACACTTTTTTGTTCTTTTTATCAAATAAATCATTTCTTATCAATTCCTCCAAAGTGACATGAGACTCTCTAATGCATTAGTCGATTGATCAAGATGTGTAGGCGTCGTTGAGAGCCAAAGATACAGTTCATCAACAAATCGAACAACAAGACGACGACAACAAACAGTTAAAAGCATTGAAAAGTGAGAGAGTATGGTGAACAAGGAGAGTGAGAGAGAAAGAGAGAAGCCGAGAAGAACGTGGCACCCACTCCGTACGGATGGCCTATATAAAAAGAAAAGAGAGACTTTTCAATGTATCCTTTTCCTTTTGTTCGGCTATAGGTGATGTCAGTGATAATATTTGATCGGCTTTGTGGATAGATAACGTACTTTTTGACCTACCTGGAGTTTTTATTCTGAAACGAAAACTGTTTTTTATCGAGCTATTCTCATTTTGTCTGAATCGGACTGAAAAAGAAAGGCCTTTTTTCGAGATTTTTCCCCCAAACTTTTAGTATTTTCAATCCAAAAAGCAGGAATATTCAGCTCAAAACAGCTTGCTCGGAAAAAATTTCTTTAAAAAAAAAAAGCATTTTGAGACCTTTCCGGGAAATCCCGAGTTTTTACCGAAAAAAATACCGTAAAAATTTCGGAAATTTCAAGAAACCCGAAATCCGGCGCAAAACAGACCTTATATTCGGTAGATACTCAACTGCTATCTACTATTTTATCTCAACTGCCATGTTGTAAATGCTAGTATCTCAATTGCTATATTTGGCTCTTCTGCTATGGATCAAGTGCTATTTTTGCCACTTTTCTGTCTCAACTGCTATGGCCATAGCATTGGATTCATAGCAGAAGAGCCAAATATAGCAGATGAGACACTAGCAGGTACAACATAGCAGTTGATCACCCCGATAGCAGTTGAGATATAGCAGTAGATTACATAGCAGTTTAGAATTCGCCGGAAAAAAGCAAATACTCAGTTGCTGCGGGATGATCAAGTGCTATGAGAGAGTTGTTATAGCACTTGATCATCTCGTTGCAATTGAGAATATGGCAGTAGAGACAAATACTCAACTGCTATTTATTGGCTCAAAAACCGGGTAAAATCCCATTTTTGGCCGTTTTATTAGTTGGGCTCAGATACAATTTTTCCGGGATTTTCTCAATTTTTTCGTTGTTTTTCCAGAAAAACCTAATTTTTATCATCAGATTTCAATCTTTTTCCCAATTTTATGCCCAAATTTTCAGTAGGGTTTAGATAAAATATTTCCCGGATTTTCTCGATTTTTTTTGTCATTTCTTCCGAAAAAACGGGGCATCGAAATGTCCATCATCCGACTATCGTGTTAAAACGTAGATCTTTTTTTTTCATTCCCAAGATCACCTTCCTAAACACGTTGTACCCATTTGTTAATTTGAACTTTTCGATCTCCTCCTCTTCGCTGTCTCTTGCAAAAGACAGACACAATGTCCCAGAAACAATCAGAAGGTCATATCATGTTCGTCTTTTGAAGGGCGTTTTTAATTGGAAAATAAAATGATATAAAATGGGTTAACGGCTGATAGTAAGCAGTAAATAGCGTCATTTCACGAGAACAGTTTTGATAAATTTTTCGCTACGAAAATCGTAGTACGTATCTGCAAAAAACGGGCGTTTTTTCTAGACCAAAGGTGACGTGTTGGTAGATAAGCTATTATATAAGAAGATAGTGTCTTCACAATTATTGTAGAACCTACTACCATTACTTTTCTAGGTTAACAATGATTTTTATAGAATTATTCCTGTGAAGAAAAATAAATGAAAAAATGATTTGAAAACATTTTTCTTCTTATTCACGAATGTCAAAAAATGTCAAAAAAGCCAGCATTTTTTCATTTTTCTACATTTTTTCCAACAGTTTTTCGCTGATCGCTGCGAGACCCGTGCGTCTATTTACGACGGGAATTTGAAATTTCTCATTTTTTTAAACAGATTTTCCTCATTTTAATGGCATTTCAATGGTTTTTCCGTACATTTGAGCTCATATTTCAAATCGAATCATTATTTTTCATAGAAATCTGATAAAACAAAATTTTTCTAATTTCAGATGTTCCAGTTAATTTTAGATCGGTTCGTATAAAAACCGACAATTTCTACAAAAAAAAAGAGGTTGTTTCGATTTTTTATGCTTATCAGATTTCAGTAAAAAATAATAACTGGATTTGCAATATAAGCTCAAATGTACAGAAAAACCTTTGAAATGTCATCAAAATGAAGAAAATCTGCTAGAGAAAAATGAGAAATTTCAAACTCCCGCCGGAAAAAGACACACGGGTCTCGCTGCAATCAGCGAAAAAGCGTTGAAAAAAATGTGGAAAAATGAAAAAATGCTGAATTTTTAAAAACATTTTTTGTCATTTTTTGCCATCCTTGAATAAGGAGAAAAATGTTTTCAAATCATTTTTTTCATATTTTTTATTCACATGAATAACCCTATTAACTGACGAAAGCGTGCCGAGACCTTTCTTCTACCGTATTCCGAGTTCAAAGGCGCATAGCATTTTTCAAAATCCCTCAATTCTACGCTGCTGCTTTTGGATGAAAAACATGAATTTTCCGGAAAAAAATTCGTGGAAAAAAGCAAATTAATTCTTTAAAAATAAATTTTTTTCCAGGGCCGCCCATCTCATCCCTCCCTCCCTCCTCCAAAAAAAATGCATCTCCTCGTCACCGGAGCCGCCGGTTTCATCGGAAGTCACACAGTCCTGGAGCTCCTCCAGTCCGGATACACCGTTCTGTGCATTGACAACTTTGCCAACGCGATTTCCGGTATGATTCCCCGTCGCTTCCGCTTCTAAATCCACGTTTTGCACCGCCCATTAACCCCTGCCGCCCGCCTGAGATGATTTCAGTTACAGACGAACACGGAAACGCAATTTCTCTGAAACGAGTGGCTCAGATCACCGGAAAGGAGGTGCCATTCCAGAATGTGGATGTTTGTGATGAGAAGGCGTTGGAGAAGGTGTTCTCGGAGAACAAATTCGATGGAGTCATCCATTTGGCGGCGTTGAAGGCCGTTGGAGAGTCGGTGGCCAAGCCACTTCAGTATTATTCGAATAATTTGGTTGCCAGCTTGAATTTGATTCAGGTAGGTTGAAAAAAAATTGGGATTTATCCGGCAAGTTGCCGGCTAGAATGGCAAGTAGTCAGCTAGAATGGCAAGTTGCCAGTCGAAACGGCAAATTTCCAGTCAAAACGGCACGTTGCCAGACAAATCGGCACGTTGCCAGACAAATCGGCACGTTGCCAGACAAATCGGCAAGTTGCCAGTCAAAACGGCAAGTTGCCAGCCAAAACGGCACGCTGCCGGCCAAAATGGCAAGTTGCCAGTCGAAACGGCAATCTGGTTGGCATTTTGCCGGTTTGACTGGCAACTTGCTGCTCGGCCGGCAGCTTGCCGACTTTCCTAGCAGTTTTTCTTTGGCTGGAAGTTTGCCGTTTTCGTTTTTTTTTTGGCCGTTGTGGCCGACAACTTGCCATTCTAGCTGGCACCCTGCCGGCCAAAACGCCAAGTTTCGAGGCAAACCGGCAAGTTGCCACCCAAAACGGCAAATTGCTAGGGAAGTCCGGCAAGTTGCCACCCAAAACGGCAAATTGCTAGGGAAGTCCGGCAAGTTGCCACCCAAAACGGCAAGTGGCCAGCCGAAACGGCAAGTTGCCAGCTAGAATGGCAAGCTGTCACCCATAACGGCAAGTTGCCAATTTCTAGGAAAGTCCGGCAGGTTGCCAGTTAAGATGGCAATTTGCCGTGCAAAATCACCATGTTGCCGTTGAAAAGCAGCGCAGCTACCACAAGTTCGGAAGCGCAACGCGACCGCACCGCGCGAGACAACATTGAATTTTGACGCAAAACTCAATTTCCAGCGCGTTGCGGTCGCGTGGCGGCTGCTAAAAAAAAATTATCCCAACTCTCCTATCTTCCAGATGTGCCTAAAATACAACGTGAAAAACTTTGTCTTCTCCTCCTCGGCCACCGTCTACGGACCACCATCCGAGCTGCCAATCACCGAAAAGTCGCAAACCGGTCAAGGAATCACCAATCCCTATGGGCAAACCAAGTACATGATGGAGCAGATTTTGATTGATGTCGGCAAGGCGAATCCCGAGTGGAATGTGATCCTTCTCCGCTACTTCAATCCAGTCGGTGCCCATAAATCCGGGCTGATCGGAGAGGATCCAAAAGGCGTTCCGAACAATTTGATGCCATATGTCAGCCAAGTTGCCATTGGAAAATTGCCAGTCTTGACGATTTACGGCGATAAATTCGATACTGTTGATGGAACAGGTGTCAGAGATTATATTCATGTGGTGGACTTGGCCAAGGGTCATGTGAAGGCTTTTGATAGAATTAAGGCCGTTGGAAATGTCGGAACTGAGATTTACAACTTGGGAACTGGGGTCGGCTACTCAGTTCGTCAAATGGTGGATGCTTTGAAGAAAGTCAGCGGAAGAGATATTCCAGTGAAGGTAAAATAATTGGTTATTTTTTATTTTTTGAATAGCCGCCAAGCGGCAGTCCAAGCAAATGCGCTCCACTCAAATTGCGCGGTAATTCAAATTTTGCTTTGAAACAACCTAGTCTTCATCTGTTTTTCGGCGCTCTTTTGAAATAGAACTCTTCGAGATAAAACTGTCCCATATCCCAAAAGTGGGCGGAGATAGAAAAAAGTTGTCAACTGCAAACTTGCTCAAAGTTAAATTTGGAGCAAGTTTGCAGTTGGCAATTTTTTCCTAGCTCCGCACACTTTTGAGATATGGGACAGTTCTATTTCGAAATAGCGCCGTTTTTTTTTGAATGCCCGCCAAGCTGTAGTAGTTCGAGCAAGTGCGCTCTAAACTCAAATTGCGCAGTAATTCAAATTTTGTTTCGAAACAACTTTCATTAGTTTTTTGAATAAAAAAATTGAAATCTTTTTAACGAAGAAATTACGAAAATCGATGAAGCTTGTTTTTTTCCGAAATTTTAATCTACGGCAGAGCTGTCCAAAAAAAAATTCGAGAAAAAAATCGAAAAAGTTTATTTTTCGAAAATTTTGGGCCGAAAAAATCGAAAAAACTTTTTTTTCGAACTTTTAAGCGTCTTTAGAGATTTTTAGAGAATTTTTAGAAATTTTAGAACTTTTTTTTCGAATTTTTAGAGCGAAAAAAACCGAAAAAAGATTCTCTGTGATTTTTCAATTTTTTTCGAAATTTTTTTTCTGTTTTTCCCGGAAAAAAACTTTCGGAAAAAAAGTTCAATATTTTTTTCCGATTTTCCAAAAAAATCACGAAAATCGATAAAGCCTGTTTAAAAAAAGCGAAAATTCAAACATCCGCGCAATTTGAGTGGAGCCCACTTGCTCAAACAGCCCTCATCAATAGAGCACTCTTACACTACCCAACAATTCAAAAATCATTCAGATCGGTGTCCCACGCCCCGGTGACGTGGCCTCGGTCTACTGTGATCCATCATTGGCCCACGAGAAGTTGGGATGGCGTGCCGAGAACGGTTTGGAGGAGATGTGCGCCGATCTGTGGAACTGGCAAACCAAAAATCCACAGGGATTCTCGTCGGCCTAAATTTTATTCGGAAATAATTATTTTTATTCAAATTTATTTGCCGCGTTCAAAACTCTTCCATAATATATTTAAATATTTACATTCCTTCTCTTTTTCTGTATCATGTATTTTTTTTCTTTCTCTGTGCCTCTTCTTTTTCTGTATTATTTTTTATTTGAATTACTAAAATATATAGCTTTGGGATTCAAATTTCGAGTTTTTCCCGCTAGTTTTTCTCACTTTTTAATATTTTTTTTTCATCATTTTATCACAAAAAATTTCCTCTCTTTCCGATGACCTCCGAACCGTCCACTTCCCTCAACATTGGGATCCTTGGACACGTGGATTCGGGAAAAACCACGTTGACACGGAGAATCGCTGAAATGGGATCCACCTCGGCATTCGACGCCCATGCCACATCATCGTCAAATTCAGATGGAATTCGAAGGAATACACTGGATTTGGGATTTTCCACGATGACTTCGTTGTCTGGGAAGCGATTAGCGCTGATTGACTGTCCCGGGCATTCAGGGCTGATACGAGCGGTCTTGGCGGCTAGTACGGTTTTTGATATGGCTATTGTGGTGCGTTTTAGGGGAAAAGCCTTGAAAAGCTTTTTTTTTCACAATTTTACTTCGGAAACCCCTCATTCTCGGCTCCGCGACATTACCCGCCAACTCGAAACCGGTGAAAATTTGGCTTAAAATTTACAAACTTTTAGACTCGATTTCCCAAAAAATTGGAACTTTTTTGGGAAAATTTTTTTTCCGAAAATGTTTTTCGGCAAAATTTTTTTTTCAAAAAAAAATTATAACATTTTATTTTTTTTTCTAATTTGCCAGAAAATCGATCGCAATCGAGTCAAAAAATTTAAAAATTTAAAGCCTATTATTCAACGGTTTTGAAATGTCGCGGAGCTTTATCTTTACCTCTTTTTGACAAGCGTGTCGAGACCTTTCTTCCACCGTAATCCGAAATTCAAAGGCGCATAGCGTCTCGATTTCTTCAAAAACGCTCAATTTTCGCTGTTTTCAGCAAGCGTGGCGAGACTTCTCTCTTCCTGTGCGTCTTTCGGCTACCGTGTTCCAAATTTGAAATCAATTATTGAAAAGAAAGGGAAAAATTCGACTTTTTGGAATACGAATCGTGGAAAATCAATAAAAACCATACTTATGGCGGGCCGGGCCGGGCCTTCCCACCAATTTCCCAAGGCCCGGCCCGGAAGATTGCCGCGAATTTTGAAAAATCAAAAAAAATTTCCAGAGTTATGTTGAGCATAAAAACAGTAGTTTTGGGTTTCTGAAGCGCTATTCTTATGAATTTTCAGTGTAAAAATGTAAAATTTTCTGAAAAATTTCATATTTTTTCAGAAAAAAATTCAAAATTTTTAGAATCCGGGCCAAATTTTCACAAGTATAAATAAAAACCTTCCAGATAATCGATGTTCTCGCCGGAATTCAACCCCAAACCGCCGAACACCTCCTCCTGGCCTCGAAATTCTGTCCGGATCGTGTAATTGTCGTTTTGAATAAATGCGATTTGGCAGACGATCAAAAAGTATAAAAATCGCTTTTATCACTACAAACTACACTTTTTGAAGATAAAAGAATCCACAAAAAAAGTACGGAAAGGCCTGAAAGCGATGGGAATCAATGAGAACTCCCCAGTGGTGGAGATGAGTTTGGTAGACGGATTTTTCAAGGAGGAAATGTTGGAAAATTTGAAAAAAGCGATAGAGACGAGAGAGTTTGAGCCAAGGAGAGACACAGAGAAATTGTAAGGGTTTTTGAAATTTTTGAGAGTTTTATGGGCAAATACTCAACTGCTATGGGGGTGATCAACTGCTATTTTGTAACTGCTAGTGTCTCAACTGCTATTTTCGGCTCTTCTGCTATGGATTAACTGCTATTTTTGCCACTTTTGATGCCTCAACTGCTATGGATATTGTTTCAACAACTATAGCAGTTGATCCCTAGCAAAAGAGCCAAATATAGCAGCTGAGACAATGTCAGTTACAAAATAGCAGTTGATCACCCCAATAGTAGATGAGTATCTACCAGAATTTACGAGAAGAATTTCAGGTTTTTGATCGCCATCGATCACTGTTTCGCTATCAAAGGGCAGGGAACAGTGTTAACCGGGACGGTTATTCGAGGGACACTGAGGTAAATTCACATTATCAAAATTCAGAATTGGCGAAAGTGCGCTCAAATGCACTTTTGGAAAGACGCAAAATTTCAAAAAATTGGTTTTTTCATTTTGAATTTACAGGTCGAATTAGACACATTTTTTTCAAAATTTCATCTTTATTTTTGGATTGGAACTATAAAAATTAATTGTTTAGTGCAAAAAATTCGAAAAAAAAAATTTCGATAACATTTTTGGAAAAAAAATTTAAAAAAAAAGTTAGACATTTTATTTTTCTCTAATTTCCAGAAAATCGATTAAATTGAGTCAAAAATAAAAATTTTAAGCCTAGTTTTCGACGGATTCAAGATGCCGCGGAGCCACGCTGAAAGTGCGCTCCAATGTACTTTTGCACGAAATTTCAAAAAAAATTGTGCTTATTCGGAAAATTTACAGGCCAAACTGGACATTTTCTGCATATGCAATCGTTTTTCATACATTAAAATTAGACATTTTCATTGATTAGTGCTAAAAATTCTATATTTCTTTCTGGAAAAATTTTACAGCTTTGGCAGAAAACTTTGAATTTTTAGCAAAAAAAATATTTTCTCGAATTTTAATCCGTGAATAATAACAATATTATGGCAATCAGTATGAAAAAACAAGTTCCGGTTGAAGATCCGACAACTTGACGGCTCAGATATCTCACCACGAAAACTACCGTATAAATTTAACTCCTAACGTGAGAAATTTCAAAAATGTTCGTTTATCTACGAGTTTCTACAATTCTAATCGATTTTCAGCGAAGATTTTTTTCTGAGGAAGAGCAAGAAAAAGCGCTGAAAATCGATAAATCTTACTGTAGCAAAAAAATTTAAACGGTATTTTTCGTGGTGAGATATCGGGACCGTCAAGTTGTCGGATCTTCGGCCAGCACTTGATTTTACACTGATTGCCGTAATAATTTGATCAGTAATTTCTTTAAAATAACACAAATTTTCAAATTTTCGCGTCAATTTCAATGGAGCGCACTTTCCCAATTCCTCAATTTCTTTTACACCAATTAAGCCCACTTTTCCAGACTTAACACAGAAATCGAATTCGCCTCCCTGTCGGAAACCCGTCGTGTCAAGACCCTCGAGTCATGGAAACAACGTGTCGACCAAGTGGCAGCCGGAAATCGTGCCGCCTTTCTAGTGACCCCTTCATTCGACGAAAACCGTTTCTCCCGGTGTATTTCCGGTGCACCCGGTGCTCTAAAACCCACAAAATCAGTTTTGGCCACCGTAGAACCCATAGTTTTCTTCCGGAAATCCATAAATTCGCGGAGTAAAATCCACGTGTCAGTCGCTTTTGAGACGGTGATGGCGGAGTGTCAATTCTTGAGGAAAGACGACGAGAAGGATGAGTTCGAAATTCTGGAGTCGATGTTGGCACCGTGCCAAGTTTTGCTGAAATTCGAAAAGGCGGTTTTCATACCGGAAAACTTCAAGTAGGTGGTCATTTGAGATTGGCGGATACTCAACTCCTATTTTATCAAGTGCTATGTGGTGATCAAGTGCTATTGGGGAGGTACTACTGTCGCAAGTGCTATTTTGGCTCATGTGCTATAGATCAAGTACTATTTTTCCAATTTTCAATGTCTCAACTGCTATCACTTTTGGCTCAAGTGCTATTTTTCTAGCTCAAGTGCTATTTTTCTTGTGCTATCGTCCCTGCGAAACAGGAAGGCCCTCTTTGACTATATGCTCTTTGACTATTTTTGCTCGTTGACTCATTGACTCTTTGACTATGGAATTTCGACTTTTTTTTTTGCTGATAACTTATCAGTGATAAGAAAACCGAAAACATGAGAAGAAAAAGTCAAAGATCGAGAGGCATACAGTAAAAAAAAAGAAAAATGACATAGTCGGAGAGTAATAGTCAAAGAGTCAAACATAGCCAAAGAGTCATAAGGGTCTGCCTAGAAATAGCACTTGAGACAAAAGTCATAGCAGTTGAGACATCATTGAAAACTTGAAAAATAGCAGTTGATCCATAGCATAAGAGCCAAATATAGCAGTTGAGACGATAGCATCTCTCCCATAGCAGTTGATCACCCCGTAGCAGTTGAGAAAATAGCAGTAGATTCTATAGCAGTTGAGTATTTGAATATTCGCCTCTACCGCTATTCTCTCAAGTGCTACAGCGTGATCAAGTGCTATTGAGGAGGTGCTATGGATCAATTGCTATCGTACCAACTTTCACAGTTCCAAGTGCTATTTCTCAGGGGTAATAGCACTTGAGACAAAAGTTATAGCAGTTGAGATATTGCAAAATTGAAAAATAGCACTTGATCTATAGCAAATGAGCCAAAAAAGCACTTGAGACGATAGCACCTCCCCTAGCACTTGATCACCCAGTAGCACTTGAGAAAATAGCATAAGATTTCATAGCAGTTGAGTATTTGGATTCTCAACTGCTATTTTCTCAAGTGCTACGAGGTGATCAATTGCTATTTTTTTTTCAAAAAAGCACTTGAGAAAGTAGCAGTTGAGTATCTGCTTTGTCATCACTATCTGTAAGCCTTTATTTTCAGAATTCCATTCATGGCGTCTCGACTGGAACAACAAACCGGCTGCCGATTCGCGTTTTCCGGGCATTTCGAGAATTCTGACACTGAAAATCTCAAAATTTTCAGCAGAAAATCCAGAAAAGGGACCGTAGAACGAATCGAAAAGGACGGATATTCGGCGATTTGTACGGGAATGTTCAAGGCGGAGACGAATTTCGACGTTTTTCGCGGATTCCAGATTTCCACGTCATCGGGTCCACGTGGAAAAGTCGAGGGCGCATTCGGGAAGTCTGGCAAGTTTCGAGTGGTTTTTCAGGAGAAAATCGATGGATTAGTGGAGGAAAAAGAAGAGATTTCGTTGTTTATGAAGAAATACTGTGATAAACTTGTCAGTTATATTCCCGAATAAATTTTCGATTTTATTGATTTTTTTTTTCATCGTTTTTTTGAAAAAAAAAAATGGTTTTTGAACCATATTGATTATTTTTCTTGTTAAGCGTAATTGTAGCCGGTATACAAATGCGCTCTACTGAAAAAAAAAAAAAAAAATAATAATTCTGCTAGTTTATGAAGTTATTTCTGCAATTTTTTGTCTTTTTTCGAAAAATCAGGGAAAATAGCCGAAAAAAATTATCGGCTCGTGTAGTCTGCGTGGACAATATTTTGAAAAAAAAAAATTTTTTTTCCAATAAAAAATCTCGGATTTTTCCTTCGAATTTCCTCAATTTTTTTGCGCAACCCTAATCTCGAAGTTTTCCACAAAAAACGCCACCAAAAACCCCTTATTTCAAAATTGCGCGTAACAAAATACCTCGTTTTTATTCTCAGTGGAGCGCGCTCTACCAAACCAGGTCTTTATTAATTGAAATTTTACGCACAAATTTGAATTTTTTGAACTGCCGCGCTAAAACATGGACCAGAAATCTCGGCTCGTGTAGTCTGCGTGGACAATATTTTGAAAAAAAAATTTTTTACTGTGTTTTTTTGAGAAAAAATCTCGAATTTTTTTTCGTGTTTTCTCAATTTTTGCAAAACACTATTTTTGAAGTTTTATTGATTTCAAAATTGCGCGTAACAAAATACCTATTTTCTCTGTTTTCTCAGTAGAGCGCATTTGCATTTCTCACAAATTCGACTAATCCTACGAGTTCGTCTCTTTTTTAAAATTGTTTCGGCTAAAAATCAGGAAAAAAGCCGAAAAAACATGAACAACGCGATTTGTTTTTTGAAACTACCGCGCAAAAGCATAGCCCAGAAATCTCGGCTCGTGTAGTCTGCGTGGACAATGTTTTGAAAAAAAATTTTTTTTTTACGAAAAAAAAATTCGAATTTTCTCAATTTTTGCACAACACCATTTTCGAAGACTGTTTCCCACAAAAAACGCCATCAAAAACCACCGATTTCAGAACTGCGCGTAACAAAATATCTTTTTTTTCGAAATTCTCAGTAGAGCGCATTTGCTCATCTCACTGTTTTCCAGAATGCTCGCCATTTTCCGTCAATCCCTCTCCCGCGAACTCAAACGTACTCTCTCCTCCACATCCGCTCTTCTGAAAGATAACAACAACAAGAAATCCACATCGGCTCGTGACGTGGAATTCGGAGACGACGGTCTTCCGAAAGACTACAAATTGAAGACGTTGAGAGCCGGCAGTCGACGATTGGACACGTTTGTCAATAGAGCAACAGGGCAGAGTAGCAGGTGAGTAGATACTCAACTGCTATGGGGTTGATAATTGAATTTGCGCGTAACTTACGAAATATTTGAATTTGCGCGTAATTTTCGAAATATTTAAATTTGCTCGTCAGTTACGAATATTTGAATTTTCGAAATATTCGAATTTGCGCGTAACTTACGAAAGATTTGAATTTGCGCGAAATTTACGATTCCTCCTAGCCGGTGCCATTTAAAAAAAATTGTAGTTTTTGTAGTATTGATTTTTTTTCAGTGAAGTCGTCAAACTTATTATGCAGGGAAAAGTGAGGGTCAATGATGAGGTGTACACCAAGAAAGCTTATAATGTGAGCGGAATTTTTTTTGTATTTTCGAAAAATATTGATTGATTCAGATTTGCCAAGAAGACGTCATTGAAGTCTGGAAATCGCCGTTTGCTGACAATCATTCGTTGGCGAATGTGGAGAGAACGGAGGTAGGAGAAACTGCAAATGCGCTCTATCGGAAGCGTTAGCGGTTGCTCAAAGTTTCATCATTTTCCGCCATTTAGAAGCTAGAAAATAAACAGTTAGAAAGTAACCTGAAAATTCACGAAACGTTTGAATTCGCGCGTAATTTTCTAAATATTTGAATTTGCGCGTAATTTACAAAATATTTGAATTTGCTCGTAACTTACGAAATATTTGAATTTGCGCGTAACTTACGAAATGTTTGAATTTGCGCGTAACCTAGCAATTTTTGATATCGTGCGTAATTTACGAAAATTTTGAATTTGCGCGTAAATTAAGAAATATTTGAATTTGCGCGCAAAACCACGAAATATTTGAATTTGCGCGTAATTTAGGAAATTTTTGAATTTGCGCGTAATTTACAAAATATTTGAATTTGCGCGTAACTTACGAAATATTTGAATTTGCGCTTAACTTACAAAATATTTAATTTTGCGCGTAATCTACAAAATATTTGACTTTGCGCGTCATTTACGAAATATTTGAATTTGCGCGTAATCACTTTATTCGTGTTTTTCAAAAGAGCGCATTTGCATATATCACTATTGTGCGTCCTCCGGTCTCTAAGCCTCTTTTCTTCCAGATCGTCTCCTATGAAGTAACCGAACAAGGATACAATATCGAAGTGAAGAGCTGGAGGAACTTCCTATCCGACAATTGGCGTTCGTCGCAATAAATTTATGTGATTTTTTTTTCTCGTTTTGTTAATAGTTAGGTGTTAAATAAATGGTTTTGCTAGGCGAATCCAGTGGCTACAAACTACAATACGCTTAGCCTCTACAAAACAGTTTTTTGGTGATTTTTTTTTCATGAAAATCGCCGATTTTAGTACCTCCCGCGCGCAATTACCTCACATTTTCATGATCAATTTTTTCAGTTTTTTTCCGCTTTTTTTTTCAATTTTTTTCACTGAATTTGTAGTATTTTTCTCGAAATTCTGCCCCCTAACAGACCTATTTTCCCAATGTAATTTTTTTTCCAAGTTGCACTTTTTTCATTTTTTCCTTTTTTTCCCTTTGTGCGTCTCTTCCCGGTTAGACAGACATGCACTTTTAATCGAATTCGGATTGGCGGAACGGCAAAAAAAAAATCAGAAAAAGAGGAGAGTTTCTTGGATGACTAAGCAAATTTGCAAAAGTTTGATTTTTTTTTTTTGAATTCAAATCGACCGCAACAATGGTTAGCACACTACAAACTACAGTAGAATGCTAAGCCGCTACGAACGATTCTGAGAAGAAGCAGACCCTTGGATCCCAACCAATTGGGACACCATCGAAAAGCCAGCATTTTGGGAGCACAGTGAATTTACTTGTACGTGTTTTCAAAAGGTTTCATTCGCGGGCTCTATCTTACTGTAGGGTCGCATGCTAACTGCGTGGCGACTCAGCGATACGTAGGCATTTTTCTCATTTTGTTGAAAAATTAAAAATCAGCGCCTAAGCTTTTTTTTTTAAGATCAAATTGAATATAACTTTTTCTTCGCATCATGTTGAATATACTACTGACAGAATTTGATCGAAAGTTATTACTGAAAAGTGCTCTGGAGACATGGTGCGCGCTCCTTCGGCTTAAGAGCGGCTTACTGTCAGAATTTAAAGACGCAATATGAAATTCGTAGAAGTCCGTGTAAGAAAAAATTTACCGTGTAAAAAAGTACTCTTCCGAAAATTCCGGATATTCCGGAATTCAAAAACCCGAAAATTCCGAGATTCCGAATTTCCGAAACTTAAAAAATCGTAATTTTACCAAGATTCCGGAACTTCCGAAAAAAAAGTCATTCCGCACACCCCTGAAGTCAAATATCTTATAACTGCTCCCGTCGGCTTTTGGGCTTTTGAAAGTTTTTTCGAAGGTATCCCAATTGGGTGGGCTCCAATGGCCTGCTCCTTCTCAGAATCGTTCTTAGCATTCTACTGTAGTTTGTAGTGTGTTAACAGCCTTTGATCACTTCATAGCACTTGAGTATCTACCGAATTTCACCGTTTCTTCCACAAAACTTCCCTTCATCAGATGTGTTTTTCTCCAGAAAAAAAAAAACAACAGAATAAAACTTCCATCATAAATCTCGTCCTCTTCCACTCAACCAAATTGGTATGTTTTTGTGTCTACTCTCCATCCACAAATGGTTACCTAATGGAGGAGGATGAGTCAAAACTACTTTCGTTTTCTGATCATCCTCCCCCCGTCCTCCTACATTCAAAATACCTTCATTTTCGTCTCCCCCTATCCCCGGAGGGGGCCTCAAGGGGGATGGTCAAATTGGTTTCATCAGTGAGAATGCGGTAAGAAAAACGTGCGTGGATTCTCAAGAACTCTTTTCTTGTTATACACACAAGTAGTATCTGAGTTAGAGGGGAAGATCGAAGAACATTTTCCCGCGGAGACGTCATTTATCTCTTGTGAATCACAATGTGTGACGGAGATGTCCTAATTGGATGATTGCTAACTTTTTGGGTGGGCTCCAACGGAGGGGATTTTGCTCAGAGAAACGTAGCTTTGCAGCGAAGATCCACCTGGGTCTGGGGTGTTCGGAAAAATGCAAGTGTGCTCCATTGAAGATTTTTCAATTTGGCGGGAAGTCAAAAATCTTATAAATACAGCCAAAACAACGGGGTTTTGAGGCAAATACTCAAGTGCTATGCAATCTGGTGCTATATCTCAAGTTCTATGAACTGATCAAATGCTATACGCCAATTTTGGCTCTTGTGCTACACAGGTTTCATTCCCGATTTCTGAAAAACCCCTAAAAGCCTATTATAATGAGAGGTGACGTCCACAAATGGAACGATGAAGATGTAGTTTGTAGTTTTCGCTCCGTGAAGGTAACTAGCTTCGCTACTAGGAACGGGAAGCAGACTGAACACAAACAGAATCCTTGGAATTCGGAAGGAGGATACAAAACGATATTGAGCAGTTTTCAAGATTTTGTTCCTTGGTATATTTGACTTAACCTACCGTCACAACTGAGACAGGGTCAACAGGTTGACCTTCTGATAGAGCCCACAGCAGGCATGCTCGGAACCAGAAAACACTGAAATTTTTTTGGTACATACAATTTTTTTTCTCGGTTTCTACGCTCCATCTCACACGGACTTTTACAAATTTCATATTGCGTCTTCAAAATCTGACAGTATGCCGCGCTTTCCAGAGCACTTTTCAGTAATTTTTGTTCAAATTCTGTCAATATTATATTCAACATGATGCGATTCAATTCGATTCAAAAAAAGCTTAGGCCCTGATTTTTAATTTTTCAACAAAACGAGAAAAATACCTACGTATCGCTGAGTCGCTACGCAGTTGGCATGCGACCCTACAGTAAGACAGATCTCGCGAATGAAAAAATTCACCGTGTAGACAAAGGACGCTTTTCTGAAGTCCCTATAGTGTTCAAGTCACTATATTTTTTTATTTACCTCCCCCGATTTGCTCCTGCTCCTCATTATTTTTTATATAGTGTTGGACGAATTTTTTTCTCTCTGGAGGATACAAAAATATTGCCATTTTCTCGATTTTTCGTATAAACGAGGAATGAGCACGAGATATTTGGCGACAAAAATTGGAGGTGAACTTTTTTATTGTAGTTGTTCAGCTGATGCATTTTGCTGGAAGCTGGAAGCCTAAATGTCAAGACATCGGGAAGAGTTCTCACACAGTGAATATCTTTGTACGTGTTTTCAAAATGTTTCATTCGCGGGCTCTGTCTTACTGTAGGGTCGCATGCTAACTGCGTGGCGACTTAGCGATACGTAGGTATTTTTCTCATTTTTTTTTGAAAAATCAAAAATCAGGACCTAAGCTTTTTTGAATCAAATTGAATAGAAATTTTTCTTCGCATCATGTTGAATAGAATATTGACAGAATTTGATCGAAAGTTATTACTGAAAAGTGCTCTGGAAACATGGGGCGCGCTCCTAGGGCTTAAGCGCGGCTTACTGTCACATTTTAAAGACGCAAAATGAAATTTGTAAAAGTCCTTGTGAGATGGAGCGTAGAAACCGAGAAAAAAATTGTACGTACGAAAAAATTTACAGTGGTTTTCGAACTCTAGAAGATTCTATGCCCCTTCATGTCATTTTTAATTTTTCTTTGTTCCTTTGCTCCTTCCTGACACAAGAAAGGCAAAAAAGGAGCCGAGAGCAATTATCCCAGTGTGATTTGTGGAAGGAAATTCAGGAATACGAGATAAATGTTATGGGAAATTTTTATTCGAAATGTCGGCTTTTTTTCAAAGGGAGCCTTGGTGAAAACCTGGAATTTTGTTTCGAAAAAAAATTCTGAAATTCTGGCTCCGCGACAATTCGGAACCATTGAAAACTAGGCTTAAAATTTTCGATTTTTTTGACTCAATTTTAATCGATTTTCTGGAAAATTGGAACAAAATAAAATTTCAAACTTTTTTTGAAAAATTTTTTTTTACGGTCTCGAAATGTCACGGAGTCATACAATTGATGCCTTCCTTGTTGCTCATCAGACTCGAAAAATCTCGTTGATCAGCTAATTTTTGTGTAAAAACGCGGAACGTCTTGCATACAAGTCATAGGTGATTTGTGCAAACGCGCTCCACTGAGAAAAAAATATTAACGCGCAAATTCAAAAATTTCGTGAATTTCTAGGTTGCTTGCCTAGAAAATCGGCTTTTTTCCGTAGTTTATCAAGAAATTTTTTTTTGAAAAAAAAATTTGACCGAAAAATTTTTTCGAAAAATTTTTTTTTTCAAAAAAATTTTGAAATTTTATTTCGTTCCCATTTTCCCGTCCCGAACCGGGCCGGGCCGAAGTTTCACAAGTATGGAAATTTCGGGAAGGACACCAAACCCCAGCATGTCATCAATCAGTCCAAAAAAAACCCTTAACCCCCAGCAGACCTTTTCAACGCCTACATTGTTCTTCTACAATTCGTTGTGTCTTCAGATGACGTGTCAGAGGGTGTGTATGTGTGGGTCTCTTCCCGAAGCCAGTTGTAATCCCTTCCTGTTCCCCCATGGGACCACTATTTTTACACCCACTTTGCCTCTCTTTTACGAATTGAAAAAAAAAACGTGAGCCGACTAGGGAAGGGCGGAGAAAGTGTAAAATACTAACTAAAGTTTTTTTGTTTTGACCCCCTACCCGAGAAAGGATAGAATAAGGAGAGTGCAGGAAAACCCGAAGGTTTTTATGAGTTCAGCTGAAAGTGGTGGCATTATTTTGGGTGTTCAGAGTTCGAGGGTCTGGGTCCAACATAGCTCAGGGGTCGGGAAGCAGTTAACAGACAATAGCAGTAAAGACTACCGTACACATGGAAAACGTATAATTTTTTCTCGGTTTCTACGCTCCATCTCACACGGGCTTTCACAATTTTCATATTGCGTCTTTAAAATCTGACAGTAAGCCGCGCTTAAGCCGAAGGAGCGCGCACCATGTTTCCAGAGCATTTTTCAGTAATAACTTACGATCGAATTATGTTAATATTATATTCAACATGATGCGAAGAAAAAGTTCTATTCAATTTGATTCAAAAAAA
>GL380129.1:110715-125426 GCA_000143925.2 Caenorhabditis brenneri
GTGTACTGAACTCGGGTTCTGTCCCTGGAACACAAGTTTTTCATAGATGATCTCTTTTCGATTTATCTGTCTGATGAAGTTACGACGGTTCCATTGACAAAGAAAGTATTGACGATTCCGTGAAAGTGCGCTAATCTTGTAGAAGGCCCTGGAAGAAAATCAATGATTTCTTGTTCTAGGCTTGACAAGCTAATAGCCAGTGTACACACATATCTGGGTAGATACTCAAATTACATAGCCTAAGAGCCAAATATAGCAGTTGATCACCATCATAGCAGTTGAGTATCTACCCAGATATGTGTGCTAGCATTAGTTCTTGCTATTTAGAGTATCTTGAATCGCACTATCGAAATATGGACGGCTCGGGTTCCAAGATAGGAGCAGATGCAGTTTTGTGCCAGGGAGGTCTGGAAACGTGCTCCACTTAATAGACAGACAGCAATTATGGAACAACCATCAAATGAAGTCAAATTGGAAAAAAATCTGGAAAAACTGGCAATGGATTCCAGATTTATTTTTCATCCTGATGTTACAGCAAAATTTCAAATTCTCAGTTCGTTATTGCCCACCTATAGCCTAACCAATAACGAAGTGTGATAAGATATCCACGGCACGACGAAATCGACGCCGGTGCGAAAAAACTACGAATTTGCTATGATTTTTCTGATTTTTCCGGAAGAAAAGATGTATTTGAACACGCTGAATCCGGAAAAATTTGTCCTTGACAGGGCTTCATTACTTTGTTTTTGAGATAATAATTGTTGAAAACATCGATTTTCCGTTGATTTTTGTATTTTCTTGTTACAAATATCGCATGATCTCAAAAACTAATTGATGAAGCCCTGTCAAAACCAATCTTTTCGGTTTCAGTGTGTTCAAATACATCTTTTCATGTGATAAAATCAGAAAAATCATAGAAAATTTGGTTGTTCCGCACCCGCGTCGACTTTCCGGGCCGTGGGTTATGTTCCGAGATCATGCTACCTGCGTGGCGACTCAGCGGTACGTAGGCCCTATGAACACAGTGAAGACTCAAAATAACAAGACACCAATCGAAATTTCCAAAAAATGTTCAAAACCGCCCATAAATCATGTATCACGCCTGGGATATTGCACATTTTAGGGGAATTTCTCTCGAAACAGCTGCATCTCAACCCACCCAACCTTGAGGATCATTTACCTCAACCGGTCCGGTCGTCTAGAATATTCCTAACTTTATTACCCGTTTAGAAGTTCACATTCTACGTCATACCCCCCACATCCCATCCCCTAACAATCCCAATTACTCTCACTGCTCCGAGGAAAAAACTAAACCCCGCCCAGTTTGCTCCACACCAAAAAGGGGCGGAGCCTAGATGCTCGGTGTGCTCCGAAGAGGGAAAAGGAGGCCCTCATTTCTTTTCACCCCCCGAGACGGGACAAACACGATGTCGTCGTCTTCGTCCGTGTCGCTTCTCCTTTTTTTCATCGTCATGGTGAGTCGGGCTCTTTTTTCCGTAGGGGGTTTTAATGAGGTCGAATTTTGTCTAGTCTTGGTTGAATCACGGGGGCACGTCATCGAAAAATTTTCAACTTTGGTTAATTTTTCAAAAAAAAATGAGAAAAATACCTACGTATCGCTGAGTCGCTACGCAGTTGGCAAAAAGCAGTAGGAGTGAAGCACAGTGATTTTTTTGTACGTGTTTTCAAAAGGTTTCATTTGCGGGCTCTGTCTTACTGTAGGGTCGCATGCTAACTACGTGGCGACTCAGCGATACGTAGGCATTTTTCGCCATTTGAAACCGAAAAAACAAAAAAAAACCGAGAGAAATTTCGAAAAAAACATGTTTTTACCGCATTTTCACCTATTTTTCATTGAAAAAAAACGAAATAATTCGAAAAAAAATTGAGAAATCATTTTTTTTTCGATTTTTTCGCCCTGAAAACATGGAAAAAAAAGTTTTTCTTTTCGCACAACCCTGGTTGGCACAGTGAATATTTTTGTACGTGTTTCCAAAAGTTTTCATTCGCGGGCTCTGTCTTACTGTAGGGTCGCATGCTAACTGCGCGGCGACTCAGCGATACGTAGGCATTTTTCTCATTTTGTTGAAAAATGGAAAATCAGGGTCTAAGCTTTTTTTTTTGAATCAAGTTGAATATTTTTTACTGAACAGTTTCCTGAAAAGTGCTCTGGAAACATGGTGCGCGCTCCTTCGGCTTAAGCGCGGCTTACTGTCAGATTTTAAAGGCGCAGTATGGAATTTGTAAAAGCCCGTGTGAGATGGAGCGTAGAAACCGAGAAAAAATTGTACGAATAAAAAATTTACCGTGTGACATCACTTCCCATTGCTCTTTCAAAGAAAAAAATCTGATAACCACAGAGGAGTAGGTCAATAAACAAAGCGCAACAAAAGAAAAACAATTTATTTTGTACTCCATTGTCCATGACCAATGGCGCGAAGAATTCGAATTCCCCGGAGAGCCCAGAGAGTAGATTTCAGGCAGTAGATATGAGAAAAGGCCAGGTCAAACATTATTTTGTCTCCTTGTTTTTCATTTTCGCTCCCAATTTCAGAAATCACGGCCACGGCGTTCACACCAGAAAGCCAAAAGAACTTCCGTGTTGTTTTTCCCCCATCTTTTTCTCATATATGCAGAACAAAAATAGGAAGAAAAAAGGAAGAATATACGTTTTATTAGATTTTGGGAGACGTATGTATATATATTCCCTTATGAGGTCACTCACTGCTAGACTGCTGCGGGGTATCCCTAGAGAAAGTGGGATATGGCTTGAGAGCCGTCTAGAAGGAACAGACCTGAATGAGATCAGTGGAAGATGACCTGAAAGACAACCAAATAACTAGCAAGGCATACTTGAAACAGGCCGGGCCTAGCCTTCCCACCAATTTCCAAGGCCCGGCGAGGCTACCCCGGATCAGAACTGGCCGAATCAGAACCAAAGTTTGTGGCCTTGCGGGGGCCCGGATTCTGTAGAAATTAATATCATCTGATGGAGAATTTTTTTCTCTAAATTTTCATATATTTATATCCCGCGTTTTTCCAGAAACCGGGCCCCCGCAAGGTTACAAACTTTGGTTCTGATTCGGACGGTTCTGATTCGGGGTAGTTCTGATTCGGCCAGTTCTGATCCGGGGTAGCCTCGGCCCGGCCTGACCCAACCCGGCCCAGAAAATTACGGTGAATTTTCAAAAATCGAAAAAATATTTCCAAATTTTGAACTCCAGGGATATATTGAGCATGGAAACAGGCATTTGTGTTTTTGAAGCATTTCACACTATTTTCGTGAATTTTCAGTGAAAAAATGACAAATTTTCTGAAAAAGTGCAAATTTTTCAAAAAAAAATTTTTTTTTTCGAATCCGGGCCTTGAAAATTGTCGGCCCGCCCCAAAATTTCACAATTATTAGTTTTTTTTTGTTGTGATCTCGTCTGACTTTTGTCGCATAAATCCAGGAAATTGGAGGTACTGGTGTCAGTACTACCAAATTTTTAGTCGGTTCGTAAGGTTGATAAATAACCAAATAGCTGGCAAGTTAGTACATATAGCAGGTGACTGTGCGCTCCATTGATGAACGGTGTCCCGTTGGAAAACTAGTCCCCCATTGCAACTTTAGTATTGGGGGACTAGTTTTCCAAAACAAGAAAAAATGTGAGTTAACACATTTCGGTTCCGTTTATAGCGCGATTGGTAGTACTCAACCGGTACCTAAATGTTCCTCAGCTACTTTTTGAGATCAAATCCTGTTCTAATTCCAGCTACCCACATACAAACCACAAAATCCATGTTTCGCGAATTCCATCCCCTTCCATTTTCTGGGCACCTTCTAATCCTTCCCCCCTCACTAATGATGTTACATTCCCCCTTGAAAACATGACACCTCCTCCCACTATACGCACATTATGATCTATAAACGAAATGCGACTCCCGATTTTTGTCATTTGTCACTTCTATATTTATTGTCAAACATGGCAAAGTGACGTGTCACACAGAAAAATCCTCACGAAAAGGGATAAGAAACGTGCAGGTCCGATATAAGCTATGGAAATCAAATTAAGCGAACGTCATTCTTTCAGAAATCCGGGAAATAAGGAAATAAAAGATCCCAGGGAAACTACAAACTACAACTTTGAAACTTTTTTTAGACCCCTTTTTGAATCGCCTAATTAAGCCAGACGCGTTAACCCGTTTTAAAGAAAAGGACTAATTAGCACAACGAACGAGGCATCCTTTAGGAATTAGTATGGAGGATTCATGTTTTTGTTTTTTTTTTCTCCCGTCTTCTTGAGTGCTAGGGGGGTGTTATAGGGCAGAAGTGGTCGATTATGGTTTTTACCTTCCTTGGAAAAAATTCGTCTTGTAGTTGTTGTGCCCTTAGCTTCTACAATTATTGTGAACTTGTTTTTCCCAACACGTTTTAGAGTTTGTTGTAGCTAATTAGTACAGACCGAGTGACAAACTTGCATATTACATACTTGTCCAAATCCGGACCAGGCCGGGCCCAAATGGGATTTTTCATGAGCCCGGGTTCATGGGTAGGGGGAACTTTTTTCGCTGAAAAAAAAACTTTATTCTGTCATCAGTAAGCTTTTGATGAAAAATCAGCACTTTCAACTTGAAAAGACCAATTGGAAATTTCGTCAAAAATTTTTCCTGAAAAAATTTGAACTTTCCCGAATCCGAGCCCGCCGGGACGGGCCAGGCCTTGAAAAATTTCCTAAGCCCGGCGTGGCGAGATCTGGCTCACAGTGAGTTTTTTGTACGTGTTTTCAGAAGATTTCATTCGCGGGCTCTGTTTTACTGTAGGGTCGCATGCCAAATGCGTGGCGACTCAGCGATACGTAGGAATTTTCTCGTTTT
This sequence comes from Caenorhabditis brenneri, assembly GCA_000143925.2. Classification (NCBI taxonomy): domain Eukaryota; kingdom Metazoa; phylum Nematoda; class Chromadorea; order Rhabditida; family Rhabditidae; genus Caenorhabditis; species Caenorhabditis brenneri. The sequence goes on from GL380129.1 coordinate 115,573, forward strand.
TTCGAAAAATTAAAAATCAAGTATGGCATTTTGTATTTTGTATGACCTTATCCTCACTTCTTGCAATACTACTATTTTTATCCGCATCCCGATATAGCCGTCCTTATTAGATTCTCTCTATCCATAAGGACAGGGAATCCTTCCCCAGACACCCTGAGGCAATGTTCTTCATGTTGAGTTTTAGGCCCTGCCCTAATTATTACTATTACTCATTTTGCAAAAAAACATAAATGTTATGAAACGTGCCCACACCAAAAAACATTCTCTCCTTTGAAATTTCAATCAACCCATTAGAGGAGCGCTGTGTTTTTGAAAGCAACCGAACGAATTTTGATAAATTATTAATGAATGAGTAGTAGTCGGAATGGATAGCTTTTGAGATTGAAACAATGGGGGCTTTACTGGCTGGCTGCGTGGGTTGAAAATTATGAGTAACATTTTTTTGGATTCTAAGGATGGGGAGAAACGGGGGAGGATGATTAGACGGGATCCAAGGAAATTAGGTCAGACTGAAAAAATATTTCTGAAATCTGACTTTTAGACAGTTCCTGAAATCCCAAAATATAATTCATTGATAAAGAATTTTCCAGTCTCAGTTTCTAGAATTTCAGATTCTGAAATTTCCAGAAAAAAATTTTCTTTTTTCTGAAAAAAAAATTTTTTTTTCAAAAATTTTTTCTGAAATTTTCAGAAAAGTATGAAGGAAAGAATAATAAATGATGTGTTTCCCTGTCTGCTTCAGGGTGAGAAAATGACTTCCATAAGATCTTTTTTTTTCTGCAAAACATGAAATAAATGGAACTGATTCTGCAAACCAACATGCGTCAGTACCAGTACCAGTTGTTCTAACGAGTTTCTTAGGGATGTTTCACACATTTTGGTACAAGAACCGTCTTGACAAATACAAGGCTCACAAGTTTTTTTGAGCTTTATAGGATTATTTATGTAAAGGAAAAAAATGAAAAAAACATGATTAAAAACTTTTTTTTTCGTTTTCACAGATGTCAAAAAACGACAAAAAAATGTAAAAAAAAAAATTCAGCATTTTTTTCATTTTTCTACATTTTTTCCAACACTTTTTCGCTGATCGCTGCGAGACCAGTGCGTCTTTTTCCGGCGGGAATTTAGAATTTTCCATTTTTTTCACAGATTTTTTCATTTTGATGGCATTTCCAACTTGCAAATCTCTGCAAAACAAAGATATCACAGTGAATTTTTTTGTACGTATTTTCAAAAGGTTTCATTCGCGGGCTCTGTCTTACTGTATGGTCGCATGCTGACTGCGTGGCGACTCAGCGATACGTAGGCATTTTTCTCATTTTGTTAAAAAATTAAAAATCAGGGCCTAAGCTTTTTTTAAAAATCAAATTGAATAGAAATTTTTCTCCGAATCATGTTGAATGACAGAATTTGATCGAAAGTTATTACTGAAAAGTGCTCTGGAAACATGGTGCGCGCTCCTTCGGCTTGAGCGCGGCTTACTGTCACATTTTAAAGACGCGATATGAAATTTGTAAAAGTCCGTGTGAGATAGAGCGTAGAAACCGAGACAAAAAATTATACGTACAAAAAATTTTACCGTTGAAAAATGCCTACGTATCGCTGAGTCGCCGCGCAGTTCGCATGCGACCATACAGTAAGACAGAGCCCGCGAATGAAACCTTTTGAAAACACGTACTAAAAATTCACTGTGTAACTCCTGTCCAAAAAGATTAGAACTTCCAAAGTCCAAAAATCCTTTTCGGACGTCACTTCTGTCATTTTTGCAAACTTTGGAACCTTACTCATTCATTCGTCACCACTTTGCACATCCCAGACACCCTGACCAAAATCTATCCCAAAAACGAAATTTTTCACGGCCCGAAACACTTTCACATGTGCCTGGTTGTTTGTCTCATCCCTTGTCATGGCACTTTGTAATTGGAAAACTTAGTTTGACGCACTTCCCCGGGACACACATCTTTTTCATTTTTTCTTTCGCGTCATCGGAGACGATTTGCCATGTGCGAATGGGGGAAAAGAGAAACAACAAACTTTTTTGGGGGAAGGAAGGTCCTTCTGAAGAAAAGGATTATATGATGAAAGAATGATTGACAAGACGGAAGACAGTGGGATTATAGGGAAGAACTTCCGATTTGGAGTAGTAGTGAAGTTCAGAAAGTGGCGGAGAGGGAAGAATTTCAAACCCTCAGAACTAGCCCGAATATGGCCAGATCAGATCCTATAGACTGGTCAGATCGGACCGGTTCAAATTAGACCGGATGGGTTTAAATCAGACCGGATAGGTATAAGACAGGTCGATAGGATTTCAAAAAATTAGGCCGGAGAGGTTCGAATCAGTCCGGACCGATCCCGAACCAGATCGCGCAGGTCCAAATCAACGCGTATTGGTCCGAACAAGGCCTGATCGGTCCAATTCCTCCCCGGAGAGTATCGGACCAGATCGAGCCGTGGATCGGACTAGATAGGATTAGTCCAATATAGGCCGGATCGGTCTAAATCAGACCAGATCGGTTCAAGTCAGACCGGATACGTTCAAATAAGGCCGAGCAGGTTCGAGTAAAAATTGATCAGGACATGCCGGACCAGATTGATCCGCGGGTGGGACTGGATCAGTTCAAATCGGGCCGGACCAATTCACATTAGGCCGAATAGATTCGAACAAGGCCTGATCGGTCCAATTTCTCCCGGTGTCCGCCTGTTCAGGCTGTATCGGGGCAGATCGAGCCCTAGATCGGACTGGATATATTCGAATCAGAGCGGAACGGTCCAAATACGACAGGATAGGTTCAAATCAGGTCGGATCAATTTAAACCAGGACTGATTCCCTCGAATCAGGCCCGATCGGCCCAATTCCTCTCGTATTCCGCCTTAAATTAAGCTTTATCCGACCAGATCGAGCCGAGGATCAGGCTGGATCGGTATAAATAAGTTTGAATCAGGCTGGGTAAGACATATAGGACCATGTCGAGCCGGCCGGGTGGGACCAAGACAACCCGGCCCAAAATCCAACCGAATCTGGTCAGATCGGTCAACCTTTTATCCGGCAATTTTTGATTCGGCCAGTTTTTCTGCACTGGGCTAGCTTCCAACATTTTCTAACCCCTACAATCTTCATCTGTCCAACTCATTTACCCATCTTCTTCCAGATCTCCTCTGTCGAAAATGCCGCAGTGCGACTGCGCCCCGTTGGCTCCCTGTTCTTCCTGAATCGGCCGTACGAGAAACGAGCGTTCGACTCGCTAGCTGGCAGTGGTTTTGGCGCCTTCAACAAGAGGGCGTTCGACACGATGGGCGGACAAGGGTTCAACGGTTTCGATAAGAGAGCTTTCGATAGTTTGGCCGGCTCCGGTTTCGGTGCTTTTAACAAGAGGGCGTTTGACTCATTGGTGAGTTTTTGTAGCCTTTGTGCTCTTAGCCTCTACAACTCATGGGTTACAGGCTGGCAGCGGATTCGGTGCCTTCAATAAGCGAGCCTTCGACTCTTTAGCCGGCTCGGGATTCAGTGGATTCGATAAGAGAGCGTTCGACTCGTTGTCAGGACAAGGATTCACCGGATTTGAGAAACGCGCTTTTGATACAGTGGTGAGTTTAGGCCCTGGTTTTTTTTAAAATTTTTCAACAAAATAAAAAAAAATACCTACGTATCGCTGAGTCGCCACGCAGTTGGCATGCGGGCTCCGCGACATTTCGAAACCGTTGGAAATTAGGCTTGAAATTTTCAAATTTTGACTCGGTTTTGATCGATTTTCTGGATAATTAGAACAAAAAAAAATTAGAAACTTAAAAAAAAATTTTCGAAAAAATTTTTCGGTCAAAATTTTTTTCAAAAAAAATCCAAATTTTATTTTGTTCTAATTTTCCAGAAAATCGATCAAAATCGAGTCTAAAAATTTGAAAATTTCAAGCCTAATTTTCCACGGTTTCGAGATTTTTCGAAATGTCGCGGAGCCCAGAAAAATAGGAGCGGAGCCTAATATCGATTTTTTCAGAGCACATCTGGCTTTGATGACTTCAAGCTGTGAATCAAGTGACAACAGAAACGATCAAGCACATATTTTTTATTGAGGTAAAAATTTTTTTTCTAATTTTTTCCAATTTTTTCACACAAAAAAATTTTTCCAGGTAGCCTCTCTTCATTCCCCACCCCACTCAACGAACAATTCGCCATTCGACGACCCGAGCCCCACAACTCACACTTCTTTTTCATTATTAATTTTCTGCAGTTAATTTTTTTTAATTTCCGTAAAAACTGTCCTCTATTTTATGCAAACACAAGTACCGGTGTGCGTGTGAGAGAAATTTTTTTTCAAAAATAAATAATGTCGTCCTGTTTTTTGACTTTTTTTGGTGAAAAAATCCATTCAAAACCTATTTTTTTCATTGAAAACGGCTTGAAAACCTCTGAAAAAGGTCAATAAAAAAAACACCGAAAACGCGCCAAGTCCTTCCCTTGACGCATTTCTCGAACGCTGCCAAATTTGCTGGCGCGTTTCTCGTGCCCGAGGATTTTTGAATTTTCCACGTTGTTTTCAGCCCTTTTTCAGCCGATTTTCAGAACAAATTATTGTATTTTCAGACTAGAAATGGCCTCTATAGAAATTGAGTCTTCAGAGTACGTTTTTTCCAATCGATTTCGCCCTCTAAAACCCGTTTTTTTCAGTGTAATCCGCCTAATCGAACAATTTCTCAAAGAATCTAATTTGCACAGAACTTTGGCAGTTTTACAGGTTTTATATAGCGATTTTTGGGCCTAAAATAACTAAAAAAAATATTTAGGAGGAGACAAATGTCTCCCTGAACACAGTGGACTCGATTGACGGGTTTTGTAATGAAATTACATCCGGAAATTGGGATAATGTGCTGAAAACGGTGCAATCGTTGAAGTTGCCGGCCAAGAAGTTGATGGATTTGTATGAACATGTAAGAAAATGGGAAAAATCGATAAATTGAAAAAAAAAAATTTTTTTTTCACAATTTCCAGGTAATTATCGAGCTCGTGGAGCTCCGCGAACTCGCCACCGCCCGTCTCGTCGCCCGTCAAACCGATCCAATGATCCTCCTGAAACAAATCGATCCGGATCGATATTCCCGTCTGGAATCCCTCATTAATCGTCCGTATTTCGACGGACAAGAAGTCTACGGAGACATTAGTCGGGAGAAACGACGCGCCGCTATTGCTCAGACTCTTTCGTCGGAAGTTTCTGTGGTGGCACCGTCCCGGTTGCTCAGTTTACTAGGGCAATCGTTGAAATGGCAGCTGCATCAGGGGTTGTTGCCACCTGGAACTGCCATCGACTTGTTTAGAGGAAAAGCGGCACAGAAGGAGCAGACGGAGGAGAGATATCCGACTATGATGGCTAGAAGTATCAAATTCTCAACTAGTATGTGAAAAAGTGTCGAAATTGAGAATTACAGAAGAAAAACATGTCAAAAACACAGAATTTTTCCGAAAACTCGCTCAAAATTGCTCATTTCTCCCTTTTTTCCAAATGTTGAGATATTCGTTAGAAAATTTGAAAACTCAAAAAAAAAAGAGCAGAAGAGCCAAATATAGCAGTTGATCACCCCCATAGCAGTTGAGTATCTACCTGATTTTGAAGCCAAAAATCGTAATTTGAGGGCCGAAATTTCAATAAAAAATATGATTTTATTGGATTTTTTTTGAGCAAGAATAGGAAAATTCGTCTACGAAAAATCAGAAATTCCCCTTTTTTGGAGTGCTTTCAGTTGATCTTAACTTGACGAACTAGTTATGAGACAACATAATATTTGCTCACTTTTCTACTTTTGGGACGAATCGTGTGAAAAAAAAAGATGGTTTTCGCTTCACAATGCCTGATTTGCATATGAAAACCGTTGTCGATGTCTGTTGAACAAAAATCTAAATATCCACTTTATTTTTCAAGTTTTGAAGTTTTTCCACTCCAAAAATCAAACTAAGTTTTTTAACTAAATTTACTGAGAATTTACAAATCTTTAGTGATTTCTCTTGAACTAAATTCACTAATTTCGACACTTCAACTCTTTTTTCCCCTGGTTTTGAAGTCAAAAATTTCAATTTGGGGACCAACAACTCGATAAAAACACTGAGAAAAATGTCAAAAACAGAGAATTTTACATGCTTGCGCTCCAAGTTTTGTTCACTTCTTGGCCCAACTACGATCTTCGATTATTTCCCGAAATTTTTCTAATCTTAGAAAATTTCTAGTGATTCTAAAGCCAAAATTCAAGAAAAAAAACTTCTTTCCTCTTTCAGAAAGTTACCCAGAATCAGCTGCCTTCTCCCCAGATGCCAACTATCTAGTATCCGGATCCAAGGACGGATTCATTGAGGTCTGGAATTACATGAACGGAAAGCTGAGGAAAGATTTGAAATATCAGGTATTTCAGCCCCAAAGTTCCTAAAAATCCCCGGATTTCCAGGCTCAAGACAACCTAATGATGATGGATGCGGCGGTTCGATGCATGTCTTTCAGTCGAGATTCCGAAATGTTGGCCACTGGATCCATCGACGGAAAGATCAAAGTGTGGAAGGTGGAGACGGGAGATTGCCTCAGGAGATTCGATAGGGCGCACACGAATGGCGTGTGTGCGGTGCGGTTTTCAAAGGACAACTCGCACATTTTGTCAGGGGGAAATGATCATGTTGTTAGGTTGGTTTTTGGTATAAATCACCTTGGAAAATATGGAAATTCTTTTTGTATTGAGACACGGTAAATTTTATTGAACGAACAATTTTTTTTCTCGGTTTCTACGCTCCATCTCACACGGACTTTTACAAATTTCATATTGCGTCTTTAAAATGTGACAGTAAGCCGCGCTTAAGCCGAAGGAGCTCGCACCATGTTTTCAGAGCATTTTTCAGTAATAACTTTCGATCAAATTCTGTCAATATTATATTCAACATGATGCGAAGAAAAATTTCTATTCAATTTAATTCAAAAAAAGCTTAGGCCCTGATTTTTAATTTTTCAACAAAATGAGAAAAATGCCTACGTATCGCTGAGTCGCCACGCAGTTAGCATGCGACCCTACAGTAAGACAGAGCCCGCGAATGAAACCTTTTGGAAACACGTACGAAAAAATTCACTGCGTTGAGACCATACTCGTGAAATTTCGGCCGGCCAAGGTCCGGAGGCCCGGGCGAGCCGGGTAGACAATTTTCGACGCCGGGTCCGGACTCAGAAAGTTTAGAATTTTTTAAAAAATGTGCTTTTTTTCAGAAAATTTTACATTTTTTTCACTGAAAAGTCATCAAAACAGCGTAAAATGCTTCGAAAACACAAAACTACTGTTTTTATGCTCAATATAACCATGGAGCACAAAATTTGGAATTTTTTTTCGATTTTTCAAAATTCGCGGTAATTTTCCGGGCCGAGCGGACCGCCCTTGGAAAGTAGTGGTAAGGTCCGGCCTGGCCCGGCCTGGTCCAGCCCGTCACAAGTACACGGTAAATTTTTTTGTACGTGCAATTTTTTTCTCGGTTTCTACGCTCCATCTCGCACGGACTTTTACAAATTTCATATTGCGTCTTTAAATTCTGACAGTAAGCCGCGCTTAAGCCGAAGGAGCGCGCACCATGTTTCCAAAGCACTTTTCAGTAATAACTTTCTATCAAATTCTGTCAATATTATATTCAACATGATGCGAAGAAAAATTTCCATTCAATTTGATTCAAAAAAAGCTTAGGCCCTGATTTTTAATTTTTCAACAAAATGAGAAAAATGCCTACGTATCGCTGAGTCGCCACGCAGTTGGCATGCGACCCTACAGTAAGGCAGAGCCTGCAAATGAAACCTTTGGAAAACACGTACAAAAAAAATTACCGTGGAAGGGCTCCGGCGCTCCGGTAGTGTTTTTGGTCAACTGCCAGCCGGTTCTGGGTTCAAACTAGTTTTATTTTTCAAGTTTTCTGAAAAAAGTTGTTTCGAATTTCTCCCTCTCTAAGAAACTACCCAAAAACGCTAAGTTTTAATTTCAGAGTGCACGGAATGAAGAGCGGAAAGTGTCTGAAGGAGATGCGCGGACACTCGAGCTATATCACCGATGTTCGGTATTCCGAAGAGGGAAATCATATTGTAAGTGGTGAAAATTTCGCTAATGGCTTGCTCTGCCTGTCTATCTGTCTGTCTGTCTGTCTCTTTGTCTGTCTATCTCTCTATCTATCTGTCTATCTGTTTGTCTGTCTGCTTGTCTGTATGTTTGTCTGTCTGTCTGTCTGTCCATCTGCCTGTATGTCTGTATATCTGTCTGTCTGTCTGTCTGTCTGTCTGTCTGTCTGTCTGTCTGTCTGTCTGTCTGTCTGTCTGTCTGTCTGTCTGTCTGTTTTTCTGTCTGCCTGTCTGTCTGTCAGTTCTGTCTGTTTGTCAATCTGTCTGTCTGTCTGTCTGTCTGTCTTTCTGTCTGTGGTCCATCTGTCTATCTATCTGTCTGTCCGTCGGTCTGTTTGTCTGCTTGCCCGTTCTGTCTGTTTGTCTGTCTGCCTGTCCATTCTATCTGTCTGTATGTCTGTCTGCCAGTCTGTCCGTAATCATATTGTGAGTGAAGGGAATTCCGCTAATTTTAGGCGAAAGTCTGTCTGTCTTTCTGTCTGTGTGTCTGCCTGTCTGTCTGCCTGTCTATCTGTCTGTCTATCTGTCTGTATGTATGTATGTCCATCTTTCTGACAGAAGCTAAGAGATTTTGTAGCTTTTGCTTCTCAGAGATTGTCCAGCTTGTTCACACCATACTTGTGATGGGCCCGGCCCGCTTGGCCCGCCAGTTACCGCGAAGTTTGAATTTGAATTTTCAAAATCGAAAAATCAGCCGATTTTTGCCTATTTTCTGTAAATTTCACATATTTTGCATGTTGGGGGTAGTTTGAGTGGTTTGAATCACGAATCAGCCGAAAATTGAAAATTTTTGAAAATTTTGTGTTTTTTCCATGATTTTGGGGTAAATTTTCGAAAATTTTTCCCGGTGCGGGCCGAGCGGGCCGGGCCGGGCCGGGGCCGGCCCGCTCGGCCCCCGGGCCGGCCCGCGATTTCACAAGTATGGTTCACACAGACATCCTACCGTTTGTGTTCTTAGCCTCTACAAAAAGTGCATGAGCACAAGATCACTGCTATTCTTTTGTTTGCACAAATCTTCCCTGCACTTTTTGCTGCTGCTCTTCACCCTCGTTTTGCATTGATTGTTTCTCTTTTTTCCCCTGCTTCCACCACGTTTTGCACAGTGGCAATTTCATTTTTTTTTGTTTCAAAGCTGGACGAAACAACGATTTAGGAACAAAAAAAAATTCAATTCCTCTAAAAATTCCTAAAATAATGAAAATGTTGCAGATCTCATGCTCAACAGACGGCTCGATTCGTGTGTGGCACGGAAAATCCGGCGAATGCCTGTCGACGTTCCGCGTCGGTGCTGAAGACCATCCCATCCTCAATGTGCTCCCAATTCCGAAGAGTGATCCGCCGCAGATGGTCGTCTGTAACAGATCCAACACACTCTACGTCGTTAATATTTCTGGGCAGGTAAGGCGGATTTTCAACTGCTTTTTTTTGACTCATTTGCTATTTTTTGGCAGTTTTTGACATTAAAAAGATGCGGCAAATACTCAACTGCTATTTTGTAACTGCTAGTGTCTCAACTGCTATATTTGGTTCTTCGCTGATAGACCAATTCCTTGTCTAAAAGTAATACCAAAAGGAAAAATTTTTGAAAAACACATCGAAGCTTGATGAAAGAATTGAAACAAAGATAATCGCATCGTTTTTGCATAATTTTTTTTACTGATTCATAGAACTGATGAATAGGTCGAGCAGTGGGTTATAATTATTTAACACTTGTAATAATCGATCAAAAAAGTTCTGAAG
>GL380129.1:128390-143280 GCA_000143925.2 Caenorhabditis brenneri
AACATAGCAGTCGAGCACCCCATAGCAGTTGAGTATTCGCCATTTTTTCCAGGTTTTCAGAGGCTTTCAGTCATGTTACAGCTGCAATTTTCCACCTGAATACCTCTTCCTTCCTCCTCCAATTAATTATTTAATCTTGATGAAACACTCACATAGGAACAGAACATTCATTATAGTTCTTGGACATAGTGCCGTTTTCCTTTTTCCTCTTTTCCCTCCATCGTCTACAGTCATTCCGTCACTTCCATCCACACACATAGATACCTCCAATAGATCCAACGAATGAGATAAGGAGGAATATTCGTCCTTTTGTGACGTATTCTAATGATTTTTTCGTTTTTTTTCTCTCTGGCAGATTTCTTCACGGAATAAAATTCTCCGAAACTTTCGGAATTTTCGTGTTTTTTCGGAGCGAAGATCGCCAAATGGAGGATAGAGATGTTGCCGGTTTTTATCCTGATTTGTTTGGTGCTTCATTTTTGAAAGTAGTTTTTTTCTTGAGATTTATTGAGTTGGAAGTCTCAAATTTTGTCGATAATATCAGAATTTTTTGACCTTTATTCCTGGAATTTTGCAGTTTTCCAGGACTTTTTTTCCAGTCGAAAAATCTCAATTTTAGTTTCAATTTTGCGATCAAAATCCTAGATTTTTAGTGGTTTTGAGCAGTTTTTTTTAGGCGGAAAAATCCAAATTTAACTATAAAATCACTATTAAAAATGATTTCACATTGAAACTTTTCACTTATTTCTCCGTTTCCCATCTACTAGTTTTGCGATTTTTTTCCAAATTTTCTTTTGAAATCTGCCGAGCATTCCCAAAAAAATCATATTTGTGGAATTTCAGCCCGGCCCGGAAGGCTCAGGCCGGGCCGATAATTTCCAAGGCCCGAATTGACATTTTCCCACGCCCGGTCACAAGTATGTAAAAATAGGTTTTTTTTCCAAAGATTTTTAGTCGGAAAGTCGCGAATTCGGTGATATAATTCCTATGAAAAATCTCCGCCAGTATACCTTTTTGGGATTTTTGACCTACCTTTTCGTCGAAAATTTCAGTGGCAATTCCATTTTTGATCTACTTTTTTCTCTAGTCAAATCTCCGTGTGTCATTTTCCTAGATCTCCGTTTTCAGATATTTTCTAGGGAAAACACTGTTTTTTTGTGATTTCCCCGAGATTTTTCTCCTCATTGTTGATCTACTCTTTTCTGGTCAGGCTCCCTTAATTTTCAGCAATATCCTGGCGAAAATTCTGGTTTTGTGCGATTTGTCTCTTCGTTTTTGAAACACGGTTTCATAGGGTACGACATTTTATGGGCGGAGTTTTAAAGGCTCATGTCAAATTTCGGCTCACAATTAAAAATTGATCTTCGGTGGCGACTTGACATTTCCAGCTGAAAATTCCAGGAATCTCCTTCCCGTCCTCTCTTCTCTCCTACCTCTTTTCTTGTTTCATTTCTTCGTCATCCTCCTTCCGTCGTCCTTTTTCTTATTCCTCTCATTCATTCCTCAAGAAAAAACAACATATGAAGAAGAACCCTCTAGGAGATGTGCACCACCCAACGAAGAATACTAAATGAAATCGGCCATGTGCTCTTCTTCCTCTTTTTTGAAATTCTTTTCCCCCCAGTTTTCGGACGGGAGGAAACCTATGGCAACGTTGGCTCGTCTTCTTCTTGTGGTTTCTGAGATGTCTGGTTTTTGTAACAGAGATGTAGTTTGGAGTGGTAGCGGTTAAGCTTTTTTCTGGGTAGATACTCAACTGCTATGAAATCTACTGCTATGGGGGTGATCAACTGCTATGTTGTAACTGCTCGTGTCTCAACTGCTATATTTGGCTCTTCTGCTATGGATCAACTGCTATTTTTGCCACTTTTGATGTCTAAACTGCTATGGCTGTAGCGGTTGATCCATAGCAGTTGAAGATTCGCCAAGTTACGCTCATTGCCTCTGCTAATCCATTCATGGAGAGGCTAAAAGCACAAAAACTATACAACCTTTTAGCCTCTACAAAACTTTGAAACGCTGTAAATTTGCTAGTTTCACACCGTTCTTGATAGTTGCTCATGTGATTTGAGCAAATTGTTTGAATTTTCTCAGAATCGCAGTATACAAAATCCCTTAGCCTCTACAAAACTGTACAACTCTGCAATTTTGTTAGTTTTGCTCCGTTGTTTGATGATTTCTGTTGTGACCTGTGTAGAATTGACGGTTTTTTCTACTTCAAAATCAAAACTGTGAGCTCATGAACATTTCAAAATGTAGGTCTCGGTGAGCTCTACACGTAAAGAAATCTAGAATCGCTGTCAGACCAATCTGAGCTGCGAGGGACCGGCTAGAGTGTCCTCTAGCTGAGCCTGTACTGTTCAGCTTTGTCTATCGATGATTCTAAGTTTCTGGACGTGTAGAATTAACCGAGACCTACATTTTGATATATTTTTGAGCTCAGAATTCTGATTTTGAGGAAATTTATGCCCAAAATCGTTTGAAATCCGTCAAATTAGCTCAAATTCATCAGTTTTTTTGTTCTTTAATTACCTCAAGATCACTACTAGGACCCACCTATTCCTCATTATATTTCCCATTTTTTCAGGTAACCGAACGTCTTCCAATCGGTCTGATCCATCACCCTCATCAGAATCTGATTGCCACCTATGCCGAAGACGGGCTTCTCAAATTGTGGACTGATTAATTTTTAATTTTTTCAGATTTAATTTATTTTTTTTTTACAAATTTTTTTCGAATTTTGTCAAATTTCTTTTTTTGTTTCCTTTTTTTAATCCGAGATCTCTTTAAAAAAAAACTCTAAATAAATTCAATTAATCGCTATTTTTTTGTGCTCATTCCTAGTCGTGGTTACTGTCCTCCATCCATTTTTTACACTGTCTTTTCGTCGTGAAATACTATTTTGGTTCACGTTTTTTTCATTAAAATTTTAAATTATTTTCAAAAAAAACTTTTTGCAGTGTTGGGGATCAAACACAAAACATTCATTCAAAACGGGTTCTTCAATCAAATAGCCGCCAATTCTTCACAGTTTTTTATTCGGAACGTGTCGTGTTTTCCAGGTAGATTTTGGTGAGTTTTTTGGTGGGGAAAATTGGGTTGAATTTGGGGGAAAAAGAAATTTGGAAAGCGAAAATAAAAGAAAAATTTGCAAAATTTGCAAAAAAAAGGGGAAAATCCCAAAAAATTGAGATAAATGCGAATAATTTACACAGTGAAAACAGTAAAAATCTGGGAAACTGATGTGAAAAAAAATTTTTAACCGGGGAAATTGAAAAAAAGAACGATTTTTGGTTCAAAAACTGATAAAACGGACTTCGGAATTTGCGAACGAAAAACCGCATTTTTTCTAGTTCTAAGTGACGAAAAACGAATGAAAAGCTGGCAAAAGCACAAAAAAACATTTTTGGACTCTATAAAAATAGGCGTAACGTTTTCCGGATCAACTGCTATAGCTATAGCAGTTGAGACATCAAAAAAGTTGAAAATAGCAGTTGATCCATAGCAGAAGAGCCAAATATAGCAGTTGAGACACTAGCAGTTACAACATAGCAGTTGATCACCCTCCATAGCAGTTGAGAATTAGCAGTAGAGATAGGCAGATACTCACATGCTTTTGTTGTTTCTCATGTGCTAGATTTTTCTCTTTCGCTATCAAATTTTGCTCATATGTTATTTCCCAATAAATTGAGTTTCTCCTTTGCTGGTGGTTCTCTCAGTTGCTAGAAGCATTGATCTTTTGCTATCGATTTTCTCTTTTGCTATCAATCAGCAAAACTCACAGTCAGCAATGGACTTCAAGAACTCTCTATCATTTTTCTAATATTATTACATGAAAAGATGTATTTGAACACGCTGAATCCGAAAATTTTGGTTTTGACAGGGCTTTATTACTAAGTTTTTGAGATAATAAATGCTGAAACATCAATTTTCCGTTAATTTGTGTATTTTTTGTTACATATCTCGCATTATCTCAAAAAATAACTAATAAAGCCCTGTCAAAATCGAAATTTTTGAATTCAGCGTTTTCAAATACAATTTTTCATGTACTAAAATCAGAAAAATTATAGAAAAATCGGTTGTTTCATTGTTGTTTCGCATCCGCGTCGACTTTGCCGGGCCGTGCTCTACAAAACTCCACAAAAACCATCCCCATTTTTTCCAGTCTCCCCCTATAGATTCAAAAAAACTAGGGACTTCTCTGGTTTCCTCCACCTCCTCCTCCCCTTTTTCGCCTCCTTGTCTTCTTCTTCCAGTTCCTGGTTTATTTTTTTCTCGAATTTCCTCTCTGCTCCAAAAAGAAAGGGTCTTTTTGATTAATTGTATGCATGCTTCTATGTGTGTCGCAGGTGTTATAGGACACCCCTCCCCTCCAGAGAGTCAGTCATTTGGAATTTTTTCGGGAGTCTATCAAAAGGAGAAGAAGAAGAAGAAGAAATGTTCGAAGTTCAAGTTTGGGACTGAAAGTTCAGGACAAGCTCCGCCCATTTTGTTTTGATCAGCTAGAGTTCGGAAGCTGAAACTCCCAGCTCTGTCCTGGACACCCGGACAAACCTAGGCTACTTGGACGACAAATTAGCTGTCCTGACCTGTCCAAAGTCCGAGTTCTGTCTTGGACATCCGGACAATTCTAGGCTTCCTGGAGGACAATTCTCTCTTCTTGATAAGATATCAAAACCGTTCTGAGCTTGAAATTCTGTCCTCTGGACATCCGGACAAACCTAGACTTCCTGGAAGAGAGCTACCTCTCACTGATAGGATATCTGAAGCCGTCTTGTCCTTGACCGCTCAAAATTCTGTCCTGCACATCCGGACAAACCTAGATTTCCTGGACGACAAATTAGACGTCCTGCCCTGTCCAAGCTCCGAGTTCTGTCCTGGACATCCGGACAAACCTAGATTCCCTCTCACTGATAGGATCTCTCTCCTTCCTTCCTTACTGAACTATGAAATCTTGTCCTGGACATCCGGACAAACCTAGACTTCCTCGGAAACTTTTTAAATCCAATGTCAATCCCGAGAAAAGTGCTCCTTTGTTAGCCTCTCAAGCAGCGACAATTTCCGTTTTCCTTACAAAACCCCTCTCCGCCTTTTTTCTCTCTTTTTATAGTAGAGGTAAAAAGAGAAAGCAACACAAAAGGTATTGGGTTTTGCATTTCGAATTTCTCTCTTTGACTTTTTTCTAACTGGACCCCCATTTTCATATGTGTATGCTCTCTTGCTCAATGAGCAACACAGAGTAGTTCACGTGGAAAGGGCAGTCTGATGAATTTTGGAGCCTATTTTTTTTTGGAAATAGTTTTTTGTTCGAAGCCGATGTCATTTTTCTTTTGTTTTATTCCCTGGCAAAATTGTCGGAAATCGTTCAGAAATCGCCTAGATTTCTATTTTTTCATCGAACAAAACTCAGTCTAGATTAGCAGGAAATCCAAGATTTTTCTTAGATTCCTTTGCTGAAACATTCCAAATGATGCTGGAAATTGAGCAAGAAGTCTGTTGAAATGTTTGCAGTCCGTAGAGAATTCCCTGGATTCTGCTAGTAATGTTCAGCCAATCCCTGGAACTTGTGATAGGATTTTGTCCCAAAAAGTCCCGATTTCTATTGGCAGGAAGACCAAGTTCAGCCGAATTTGACCTGATTTCTACGGGCTGGGCCGGATCGAGCCGGGCCTTTCCACCGATTTCCGAGGTCCGCAAGGCCCGGATGCCCGGAAAATTACCGCGAATTTCGAAAACCCTGAAAAATATTTCCAAATTTTGTGATCCATGGTTATATTGAGCACAAAAACACAAAGTTGCGTTATTGAAGCAATTTACACTATTCTGATGAATTTTCGGTAAAAAAATGAAAAACTTTCTGAAAAAGTGCAATTTTTTTCAAAAAAAAAAAATAAATAAATAAACATTTTTTGAATCCGGGCCTACGGGCCTTGCAGGGCCTTGTAAATTGTCGGTTCGGTCCGAAATTTCACGAGTATGATTACCCGATCCGCATCTGAACCCTTCGCTTCCTTCTGATCTCTCACCTTCCTTCGCGATATGACGTCTTTATACCTTCCATAGGTCAATTCTAAAAAAACGTTGACCAACCAACTGGTGCGAAGACGACAATTCATGTGGAAAGTGCATTTCTTGGTCACTTTCCCTATGAAGTTTCAAGATCAAATGTCTCTTAAAAGGCGCCCAGAGCTCTATCAAGTAGACAAGAAAGCTTTGCCTCCTAATTTTGTTTTGCTGAGGTTGCCTAGCTCAGGAACAAGCTCCCTGCTTTGTTAAGGCTACAAACTACAGAAAGATGGCTAAGCCGCCACCAAAAGATTGCTTAGTCTTGTAGAGACTTAGCTTACCTCTCTATTTTTGCTGAGGTAGACTGGCTTAGCCTCTGAAAAATGTGTCTAAAAAGGAACATCCGATTCACATTTCAACTACTGAAAATAGATGGACGGGAATGACGCCCCCATCACTAATATTTTCGTACTTCCGATGTTTTTCAAAAAACAGAGATTATGCATATTTTCATGTTCCAAAACGTCATTCGAATTGTTCTTTTTTCGATTTTTCCCCGGAGAGACCGGATAGACCCACAACCCAGAATTCACCAGAATTCTATTAGACTCGCTGCCTAATTTCATTGGAAATCGGTTTCCCTGATCTTCTGAGTACTCGACTAAATCGACTTTGTACTCTCTTTGAGGAGATGTCAATGTGTCAAGAGAAAGAGGAAACGATTAAAAGTGTTGAAAGAGGAGGTGATGTCAGCAAGAGACGTTTAATCCTATTCAAAAATGAAAATGGTGGCTAGGATTAAAATTGTGGCGAGCGAGCTAACACAGACTACAAAGTACATCGAGGAAGCTTAGCTTCAACTCTCTGTTTTCTTGAAACTACAAACTACAGAAAAATAGTTTAGCCTCACCAAATGATTGCTCAGTTTTGGAGAGGCTTAGCGCCTAGAGCTTCCCTATCAAGTAGACAAAAAAGCTGAGATTTATCTTGCTGTTTTGTTAAACTTTGGCCAGCTTAGCCTCTCCGGAACAAGCTGACAGCTTTGCTGGGGCTCCCAACGACAACAAAGGCAGTTAAGCAGCGCCACAACTGGCTGTAGAGGCTTACTGGAAAAAGGCAGTTAAGCCGAGGATTGCTCAGTCTTGTAAAGGCTTAGCGCCTTGAGCCCTACCAAGAAAGCTTAGCCTCTCCAAAACAAGCTGATAGCTTAGTTTGGGGCTACAAACTACAAAAAAAACTCGAGCACTGCCACAACTGGTTGTAGAGGCTTAGTTTAGCCGCACCAAAATTAGCGGATTACTGCCTATAAACTACAGAGAGCCCGAATCATCAAATCTTTAACCTCCTTGAAGTGCTCCCTCTACCTCGTCATCTAAAGACTTCTCTTTACAACCGGAAAAGGCTTTTAGCCATATGGTGTTTCAGTGTCATCCAACCGGAAAAATGCTCTCTTTTCTCATTTTTTCTCCTCCCTCCCATTGCTTGCTTGAACAATAAGAAGCAAAAACAAGCCTACTTTTCGATTCCTCCTGAATATTTTTTTTCCGTGAATATTGCCTCCGGCTGCTGCTCTGGCTGCTCTCTGTCGCATCTTTTCCGCCTTCTAATTGTGGAAGCTGACCAAAAAAGGATAGCAGAGAGAAGAAGAGACATTGAAAATTCATCAAAATTACCCTTTGGTGTATGATGATGATGTCCTTTTTGAGCCGAGTCTTTTTTTTCAATAACTTATTTTTTGTTCTGAGGAGAGTTGACGTCATAATGAATGGCAGGTGAAGTGGAGATTGGATTATAGAGGGCTCTGGAAGGGAATCGATCCAGATTTTTCTTTGGAAGGAGCATGTCCTGTTCGTGCGAAGTTTGAGCCATTTTTTCCACAAGTTCTAGGCTGAGAATAACTCAAACTTGGAGAAACGGAGAAACTTGGTGCTCCTGAGCCTCAGATACTGACATTTTTGTTCCTATGAGTTTGAACGAGTAAGATACGTCCCAGCGCTCTCCGAGACCTTCTAATCGTACACTGAGCATGATTCTGTCTTGTCCTGATACTCTGTTCTAGCGGATTTTTGAATAATCGTGACAGATTGACAATTGAGGACAGTTTGACTTTGTGCTCATGAGCGTGAGTGCTCTGTTAAAGTTGAGTGAGTAAGATTACTCCCAGAGCTCTCTTAGTGACCCTAATCAGACTTAGGTCCATATCGTACGAGCTTTGGCCGTCAGACCAGTCTGACTGACTTTGTAAAGACCAGCAGACTTCAAACAGTTCTGAATCTATTCTGAACTTCCCAAATCACACTGACGTGCAGGGATCCGAACCCGGACCTCAAGCCGGTCCTGTGCAGCCTATGTTGGAGAATTTTTTTCCGGAAAAACCGGAAAATTCCGATTTTTGGAAGATTTTTCCGAGGAAGTTTTTTCGGAAAATCCGGAAATTTCAGAGTTTTTCCTGAAAATTATCCAGGAAAATCAGGAAATTCCAGTGATTCTAAGTTTCAAGACGTGTAGAACGCAACGAGATCTACATTTTGATACTTTTATGAGCCCACAACTTTGGTTTTGAGGAAAGCTATCGCAAAATCTGCCAGATTCTCGGTAGATACTCATTTTCTATTTTTGCTACTTTTGATGTCTTTTCTGCTATGGCTATAGCAGTTGATCCATAGCAGAAGAGCCAAATATAGCAGTTGAGACACTAGCAGTTACATAATAGCAGTTGATCACCCCCATAGCAGTTGAGTATTTTCCCAGATTCTGTACCTTGCTCACCTCCTCCCTTCTGTTTTTAACATCATGACTCAAT
Organism: Caenorhabditis brenneri; assembly: GCA_000143925.2. NCBI lineage: Eukaryota > Metazoa > Nematoda > Chromadorea > Rhabditida > Rhabditidae > Caenorhabditis > Caenorhabditis brenneri. The sequence continues at coordinate 137,200 of GL380129.1, forward strand.
AATCCGATTTCGTCTCCTGCTTCCCTTGAAGCAGGTGCTTATTCACACTTTTCTGATCGACGGAAGCTGTTAGACTCGTCACTTTGACTTCTAGTTTTTTTTCTAGTTTCCAATTTTTTAGGAATCTGGAATGGCAGTTTGAACGACTCGAAGCTACTCCAGAACGTCGTCATATTTCTAGTTCCTACTGGAAATTTGGGATACTTTTATTACAAAAGCTGCTTGAATAAGCGGAACTATAGCAGGATCGTACGTCACAGGAAATTCTAATTTCCGGTACAACAGAATAGGTTCTGGGAAGCGGTTTTGGTCTATTTCCGTGGTTCGGAGTCGATTCTAGCTGTGAACGATGATTTGATAGCCGTAAAAGCTGTCACTAGCTTCAAATTCGGCTTATACTCAACCTAACCTAAGGTTCCGATCACTACCGGTATAGCTGCTCCATGTGCAGTTGTGCAAAATTTTGATAATTCCTGGATCCTGCCTTCCCGAGAAAAAAAATCCACTCCCCTCCTCCGAACACCACGTCTAGACAGACACAACTTTGTCTGTCTATGTCTCTCCTCTTAGCCGAAATCAGCTCTAATCCGGCTATCAATTCTGTTTTCCTCCCGCCAATGCCTTTTTTTTCAACCCATTCTTCTTGTTATTAGTGTCACCGAGCCTATTTTTTGCTGCTCCTGTTTGCTCCTTCTTCAAGCTCATTTCAAATTATAAGGACGTCGTCGTCTTCCTTGAAAAGAGAGACGAGGAGAGATGTGCCCCCCTCCAACGACATCCGAATGTAATTTGAATAGATTAGCACCTCCCTCCTCCTCACTCCTTTTCTGCATCGGAAGCAGTGTGGGGCAGAAAAGCTGAAAAAGCCAGGAGATAAGGGGGGAGGGAGAGAAAAAGAGCAAGTGTTACAAATTGCTCACTCTCCTTTTTTTGGAGGAGGAGCAAGAGAGCCTAGAAGACTGACGTGTGTTTCAGTTTTTTTGCTGCACAAGTTCCGTGTGTAGATCTTCTTGACCTTTTAGAGGAGTCACGTCAGTTTCTAAGATCTCGGGATCTTAGGATCTGTTTGGTCGTAGACTTTTCAAGGCTATAGGCCTAATGATCTATTCGTAGGATCGCAGCCCGGAAAAATAGTCTGAAGGACTTTTCTAGGCCCCTCAGATAAGCCCGGAGGCCTTCCTGACTAGCCTGAAGTCTATTGAAAGATTTCCAGACTTTCTGTCCTCGCCTTAGGCTTCCCTAGGCCTTCAAACTGACCTGATCATCTATTTTTAGCATCGCAGCCCGATTTGGCCTGTGAGAAGTAGTCTGAAGAACTTTTCTAGGCCCCTCAGATAAGCCTGAAAACCTATCTGACGAGCCGGAGAACTATCTAAGAATAGCATGATCTGAGCAGTCTGAAAATTATCTGGAAGGCCTTTTCTAGGCCCCCCGGTGATCCTGACAGCCTATCTGACTAGCCTGAAACCTTCCTGAGAACAGCCTGATCTGAACAGTCTAAAAAATTATCTGGAAGGCCTTTTCTAGGCCCCCCGGTGAGCCTGACAGCCTATCTGACTAGCCTGAAACCTTCCTGAGAACAGCCTGATCTGAACAGTCTAAAAATTATCTGGAAGGCCTTTTCTAGGCCCCCGGTGAGCCTGACAGCCTATCTGACTAGCCTGAAACCTTCCTGAGAACCTCAGAATTAGACGACCAAGTTTGGACTGATCAGGACTGTCTGAAGCTGGTTCGACGGTCTTCAGATAGGCCTGACAGCCTGCCTGACCGGCCTGAAATCTTTCTGAAAACAGCCTGATCTGAATAGTCTGAAAATGAAATGGAAGGCCTTTTTAGACCCTCAGATAAGCCTGGCCAGCCTGAGGTCTAGGAACGTTTGCTGAAGTTCCCAGGCCCCCCTCCTAAAACATTGAGCTTGAAGAGTGCAAGCAACTTTATTAGACTTTGCTCCCACTTTATTTTCGAAAAAGATGCGGATAAACATTTCTTCGTTTTCTAATCCGATTCGTATGTTTTCTCAATATACACATGTTTTGACAAAGTTTTTGTCCTCTCCTTGAAGTTTCTTCCGATTTTTCTTCCTTGTCGATTTGTTTTTCTAGAGCTCAAATTTTGCTCTAAGATCCACCAGGTATCTCTGGAACGAACAGAGTTACAGACAAAACCAGACAAAAACATTGCCCAAGGAGGGGTTTTTTGGTTTCTAAGCTTTGTTAGACTGATTTTTTAAGGTCTAAAAACTATTTTTGTCTTCTGATCTGACTAAATATGTTCAAAGTAACACTTGTTGTTATTCCTGACGAACTGTGTGTGTTTCAATCTTGATTTCCTCTCTCCCTCACGATGGTTTTTCGAAATATCTTCGGAAAAATGTTGGCAGATCATTATCTCTCTTCTTGTGATTCTTTTTCCTCCTCCGCTCTAATTTCTTGCCGATCCTCCATTTTTGATCGTCGTTCTTCTTGTGCTTTCGTCACCTGATTCTGTCGACCTTGGTGCAATTTTAGGTGGAATTGGCCTAAAAATCTGAATCTAACCGTGGAAATTTTCCAGTTTGAGTCGGAATTAGAGCGCATTTTCAGCTCCGATATCATCTGAAAATTCATACTGAGAGGCTAGGCGTTTTCCTGTTCCAAGAACGAAAAATGACACCTCTGATCACTTTTTCTTCGAAAAAAGATCTCAGAAAGGGCGTTTGGATCATCCTTGATCTTGCTGGAAAGTCCCGATTATGACGCCTGTCAGCTCAAGTTTTGAGAGCGTTTTGCACTCTTGAGGCTGGATTTCCAGATTTTCTTGAAATTCGCTGCTCCCAAGCAAAAATTTTGGCTCAAAACAGATGAAACCCAGTTTTTTGATTAAAAAGACTGTTTGAATCATTTTGAGCAAGTTCGCTTCAAAATTTTGCTTAGGAGCAGTGAATGAGCTTTTTCAAAAATGAGTTTTTTCATGAAATAAGCAGTAAATGTTCGACAAAGTTTTTACTTCGATCTTCTGAACCCTCTTAATCCACCATTGAATTTTTTGAACGTGATTTCGAAAGGTTTCATTCGCGGGCTCTGTCTTACTGTAGGGTCGCATGCCAACTCCGTGGCGACTCAGCGATACGTAGTCATTTTTCTCATTTTGTTGAAAAATCAAAAATCAGGGCCTAACCTTTTTTGAATCAAATTGAATAGAAAAAAATCTTCGCATCATGTTGACAGAATTTGATCGAAAGTTATTACTGAAAAGTGCTCTGGAAACATGGTGCGCGCTCCTTCGGCTTAAGCGCGGCCTACTGTCAAATTTTAAAGACGCAATGTGAAATTTGTAAAAGTCCGTGTGAGATGGTGCGTAGGAACCGAAAAAAAAATTGTACGTACAAAAAAATAATTTCGATCTTCTGAACTCTCTTTATGCTCCTGTTGAAAATTTGGAAAAAAAACTACTAGTTTTTCAAAAAAAATTTTTTGTTTCCATCTCATCATTCCAAACTATATAGAGTTCTTCCGGCGTCCGTCGTTTTTTGTTGCCAGTTTATGGCTTCTCTCCTCCTCCCCCACCCCATTCAATACCCCATCACAATTCAATCGCGCCGTTCGCCAACTCATATTTTGTTTTCCTTTTCATCTCTACCCATCCTCTATCTATATTCTCTCTCTCTCTGCCCTTTTGATCTTTTTGATCTCTACTCGATATGCAACATTTTGAATCGTCGTATTCTGAAAATACTTGTCTGAAAAAGAAAGAGCTAATCTAGGCTGACACTTGGACAGAATATCGCAAAATGAACGGAACAACTGCGGCGCCGAATGGGGCGGCGGCGGTGAAGGTAGGAGGGTACAAACTACAGAATGAGCTAAGCCTCTACATACGGAGAGGCTGCTTAGTTGAGGCTAAGGGTACAAACTACGAAATGAGCTAAGCCTCTACAAAGGGGGCTGACCGTCTATGCGGTTTTGTTGGGGCTAAGGGTACAAACTACAGAATGAGCTTAGCCTCTACAAAGGAGGCTGACCGTCTAGGCGGCTTAGTTGAGGCTAATGCCACAAAAACTACAAATCCTTCTGAAAATGACCTCAGAATTGGCTGAAAAAGTTTTCAGGGATTCCTACCAGTCTGGGTAGATGCCCCTGAAATTCTTAGAGCCCGCTGATAATTTCTAGCCGAGTTACCCCAAAAAAAACCTTTTTTTCTGGAATAACCCGGCTGAAAGTGATCAGCGGGCTCTGAAATTTTTCGAGGCACCATTCTCGGCTAGTTGGAATCTCTGGAAGTTTTTCTAGTCGATTCTGAGTTTTTAGAGGCTTAGAACACAAACTACAAATTAAAGAGTAGAAGCTAAGGGTTTAACCTAGACAAACCCAACCGTTTTCAGCACGACAAAGAGGCGCCACAAGCCACCGCTGCCATCTTTCGAGTGCAAGGGAATACAGCAATAACTCAAGTGCCGATCACCACTACTAATCATCCGGCACAAAATCACGTAAGTTCTCTATCATGACAACCAGTGTAAAAGCATGTGCTGGCCGAAGATCCGACAACCTGACCGTCCCGATATCTCACCACGAAAACTACCGTATAAATTTGATTGCTACCGTAAGATTTATAGAATTTTATCAATTTCCATCGATTTTCAACGAATGTTTATTTTTTTCTGAAAAAGAGCTAGAAAAATCGCTGAAAATCGATGGAAATTGACAAATTTCGATAAATCTTACGGTAGAAATTAAATTTATACGGTAGTTTTCGTGGTGAGATATCGGGGCCAAGGCTGTGCGGGAAAAAATTCCGAAAAAAATCAAAAAACATTTTTTTCGAAATTTTTGGTCCGAAAAACTTTTTTTCTTAATTTTTCGAGGCGAAAAAAATCGAAAAATAATTTTTCGGGATTTCTCGATTTTTTTCGGTTTTTTTCAGGAAAAATGAATAAAAAGGCGGTAAGAACATATAAATATACAACTAAAAACCATTTTTTTTCCGATTTTTTTTTTCGGTTTTTTTGGAAAATGACCGAAAAAATCGAAAAAAATTAAAATTTTCGAAAAATTTTTGCACAACCCTGATCGGGGCCGTCAAGTTGTCGGATCTCCGGCCAGCACTTACTTTTACACTGGTTGCGATAATACATAGCTACAGTAACCCAGGGGTACTGTATTTTCATATTTTCAGCAATCCACAACACCCCTAGTGAAAGCGGAAATCTCCACGAATAACATATCAAGAAAGTCAATCGCCAAAGACGATATAATGATTGAAACACTGACGTCAGAACAAGCAGCATCACATGAAGTCGTCCCATGCACTCATCAACTGCGGACGAACCTCGAAGAGGGACTCACGACGGCAGAGGCCACCCGAAGGAGGCAATATCATGGATACAATGAGTTCGATGTGGGAGAGGAGGAACCGATCTATAAAAAGTACCTGGAACAGTTTCAAAATCCATTGATCCTTCTGCTTCTGGCGTCTGCATTTGTTTCGATTATCATGAAACAGTATGATGATGCGATATCGATTACGGTGGCTGTTGTCATTGTGGTTACTGTGGGATTTGTTCAGGTTGGGTTTCGGAAATGAGCTTTTTTGAAAAATGAGCTTTTTGAGAGAAAAATAGCTTTTTTTTTTCGAAATTAGCTTTTTTCGGCTCCGCGACATTTCGAAACCAGCGGCTTTAATTGATTTTTCTGCAAACCTGAGCAAAATAAAACTTCAAAAATTTTCAGAAAAAAAAGTTCACCTTTTGTTTTGCTCAGATTAGCCTGAAAATCAATTAAAATTGCCGGTTTCGAAATGTCCCGGTGCCGCTTTTTCACGGTAATTTTTTTGTACATACAATTTTTCACACAGACTTTTACAAATTTCATACTGCGTCTTTAAAATCTGACAGTGAGCTTAAGCCGAAGGAGCGCGCATCATGTTTCCAGAGCACTTTTCAGTAATAACTTTCGATCAAATTCTGTCAATATTATATTCAACATGATGCGAACAAAAAGTTATATTCAATTTGATTCAAAAAAAGCTTAGGCCCTGATTTTTAATTTTTCAACAAAATGAGAAAAATTCATACGTATCGCTGAGTCGCCACGCAGTTAGCAT
>GL380130.1:18843-33712 GCA_000143925.2 Caenorhabditis brenneri
TTTTCCCGGACCCCGGGGGGGGAAAAGGGGGGATATCTTTTCCCTCCCACTCCATCCCAAATCCCCCTTCCCAAAATAAATCCCAATTTACAAGGAAAGAAAAGTATGCGTCGATTTTTTTGAAACTGAGCTGAGAGTTGCCCGTCCCCCACGGAATCGTTGTGGCCGCTTCATTTTCTGTTGGATTTCCATTCACACCAATATACGTTCTTCAAGCATATTCTATCTGTACAGTGGCTGCTGGATGTATTCCAAATTCATTATTCACAACTGCCTTCTGGTTGGGATACTCAAATTCTGCTGTCAATCCAATCCTGTATGCAGCATTCTCTCGTGATTTCAGAATAGCTCTCAAGAGATTATTCTTTCAAAAACCAAAGTTTTAATAATATGTTTTCTTTTTCTTCCGTGTTTTTCTCAAACTTTTACTTGTTTTCTTTTCCCAAACTACCATTCAATCATATCAGCCTTTTAGCTCTGATCTTGTTCCCAAAATGCCAAAATGCTAAACTTTCTTACGGGTCTTCTAACGAGTGTCATAGTTCTTTCGAATCTCATTTCGAATCTTTTTATGTATAAACAGATAATTGGCACAATAAATAATTCAAAAAAAACATTGAATTTCAGTTTTCAAAGAATTTAATTTCAGATATTCAGAATCAATTAATTTTTAAACCCGTATTGATACTCGAGAAACTGCTTTTCCTCTTCATTGTCTTGTTGGTGTCCGATCTCGATTTCCTGCAAAAAAAGAATGATTTGCACTTTCAGAATTCCTATTTAGAAGTGCAAAAAGGGCCGTTACGGTCCGTGAGACTCTCCTTAAAGTGTAATAATTGGAGTGGAAAAGTGCAACGAACCTTTCTTCGAACTGCAAATTTCTCCTGTCGATTCTTATTTCCACAACAAAAAGTGAGACAAATTGTGAATAAACCGATACCAAGGACACCTAAAACTGCAATAAACCAAGCAGCACTTCTCAATGAATCTTCTTTCAATCGATTCGCATAATCTCGATTTAAAGTTTTGATTGGAAGAAACACGGATTCACTCTGTCGTGGACCATCTTTTGCAATTCCTTGAATAAAATATTTCTGATCTTCTTTTAAATCTAAAAATTATTATTTGAAAGGAAACTGTTGGAGTATCCCAAACTCACTTCTCAAAAGAATTTCAGTATTCGGAAGATAAATAATTTCAGTCTGATGCCATGTATTCGAACTTTCAGCAGTATAATTCACAAAGAATGCAGCTCCAGGCATCTTCCAAACGCTATGATTATTGGGAAGCCATTCAACGACAAATGAGTCAAGAGTGATGTTTTTAACTCGGAAGACTGGAGCATCCGGAACTGAAATAGAACATAATATCAGAATAACTCGAAAGTATTAGATTGAGTACTGCTTTGCAACTTAAATTTCCATAGTACCCCACCAGTTTCAGTCGTCCAATTTTAAGTCATAGTCTAATACTTTGAATAAATTGATATTTCTAAGCGGTTCCTTTTTCAACTCTTACTTCTAGAAGGCCACGTCCTAACAGGTCTCAAAGTGGTTGGTCCTTCTCCAGCTCTTGTCTCTGCCCAAACTGATACTTTGTACCCGGTATCCGGTTCACTTTTCTCATGAAGATAGTATTTTTGTCGATGAATGACGTATGTTTCTTCAGTTTCATCTGAAAATTATTCAGCTGAAAGGCGATTAGGAGAACAGGAAGAGGAAGCAAAAATCAACAATGTTCGATTATTCATCACATTCTGCTAAATATAAACATTGATCTTACAAAAAGAGATTTCACAAAAAAATAAAGAGATTTTTGAAAAATAAGGAAGCCAACTCACTTTTATCATTCTGAAAAGAGATGAAATATCCTCTTATCCTTCCATTTGGTTGTAAGGGAGCATCCCATTGAAGAAGAATTGCAGTTGATCCAACAGAATATACACGAAGATTATGTACCTTTCCAGGTGCTTAAAAATGAAAAGTTAATGGAAGAAAAACATGAAGAAAACATACGTCCTTCAGGCATTGCAAATGAAACTGGATGACTTGGAGCACTTCTCAAACGTTTATTCCTCGTTCGGATATGTGCACTGTAGTTTGTGACCGCATGGAAAGAATTTATTATCTGCAACATAAAAATATTTGAAAGTATTCCGGAAAAAAACAAGAATTGAAGAGAACAAAATAATTAAAATTCAAACTTTTCAGAATGAAATATAACCATGGAACAGTTGCTCACCTTATAAGTTGAATTGGCTGGAATCTTAATCGAATACTTTCTAACTGTATTCTCAGCTTTCCAATATTCAATTTCATAACCAACGAAATGACCATTCACTGTATTTGCATCAACTGGATTCCATGTAAAATTGATTGTTGTGAAGTTGATTTGAGTATCAATACGGAAATCACGAGGAGCTTCATCGGGTACTGAAAATACAAAAAAGATAATCCCTTCATTAAGAAACGAGAACAAACCATCTTCTCCAGACCATCCATGATGAATCTCTGGTTCTACTATACTCGGCCCAACTGAATTAACTGATTGAACTTGAATTAGATACTTTCGGAATGTTGGCTGATCACGAATAATTGTATAATTCTGAAACAACTTTCAGATTTTCATATTTCCATTGTACTGAACCCTACCGCTAACGAGTCTTCAACCAGAAATTCAGTCCATCCATGAATGGGTTCATCTAATTTATACCTAACCAAATATTGCATATTCGGTGCATTCCAGTAATATCTATCCAATGGTTTCCATGAAATCACAAGATTATCTGGTTCAGTTCCTTCTCCTTTAACTCCAGTTGGATTCGTATACGGGAAAGAAGGACGTGTTTGACAAGTAAGCCAATCTTCTTTCGGTTGTCCATCTATTTTCATATCTGATCTTCCATGAGAATTGACTGCAACTACACGGAATGTATAGTTAACCCATGGAGTTAGAGTGATGTCAACTTCAAAATTCTCCTTATTCACATTCACTTCCTCGTTTATCACTTCCCATTCATTCTGAAAAAAAAAAACATCTTAGATGAAGATGATACTGATTTAAAATTATAATCTGTGAGAAGATAACAGTTGAATCAAGGGACTAGAAATACGAACCTTTTTGAAATCAGTAAACATTTCCACAATATATTTCTTGATTGAATCTCCATGATCTGATGCTGCAACCCATTTTATATTTGCTTTTCTCTCGGAACAATGAGCTGCTTCTACAACTGGATGGGCAGGAACGTCCTTCACAATCAACTGCATTGAAGCTAACTTCACATCAACATCAGTGATTGCTGCACAGTCAATGATCCCTGAATGACGACCTCGAACTGAACGGAAACGAAGACGATCGGGAAGAATTCTGAATATTATTATGGACTGTGAAATCAGACTACCGTAGTAATTCTCACTCATAATATTGTGATTCAGTCAAAACTTTTCCATTGATAGTCCATTGATATTTGATGGGAAGACGTGGATCTGCTACAGCTTCACAGAATACTTCTGCAGTCTCTCCGGCTTCAAGAACTAATCGTTTTGGAGTTGGAATTCGAACGAAATATGTTGGTTCTGAAAAATATTTACTGTTCATGAATGTTCAAAGTATGAATATGATTCATTACACTGTTATTTAGGTTGAGCTGATAAGAATGAAAATACAAATGGAAATAATGATAAATGTAATACAAAAACGGTACTTACTGAAAACTTGAAGTCGATTCGTCGCTCTGTTGATACCATATTTATTACTAACATTACAGTAATAAAGTCCTTCATCTGCACTATTCACATCATAGATCATGAATGTATGATTTGGGAAGAGCTGAAAATAAAAAAATATTGTTTTTGAAACAGAAAAGTACATGAATGGAGGAGTTTCAAATATTTGAATAGATGAGTGTTCATTGTGATAACATCACTACACCACAACAGTTTTAAAATAACAAACAAGGCGTTCACTTTTGATTCAAAAGGAACATTTTACTGATAATCGAAGCAGTAATGAACGTCTGTTACACAATGAGAAAGACTGGTGAGTGTTGTATTAATTTCTGATTCTTTTTCTTTTATTTTAGAACCTTCTCTATTACTTTTTGCTATCTTGGTTCTGGTTTCGAAGGCATTCACTATTCCCGTTGATGACCCAAATCTAGAAACAACGAATGACAGTCCAGTGATTATTCCATCTGAACCACTAAGCAAGATTGTATTTGTGAATGATCTACTCCCTGGGGAAAATGTATTCGATTTCGTTCGCGGAGCAAAGGTAATCAGGAAATGAATAGAAGAAGCAATTCGAAATGATTTCAGATGTTTGTATCTTCTTCAATCGATGCAGAAGCTTTCTCTTACGAAGAGAATATTCATATTCTGAGACCAGATATCGATGGAGATGTTCGAAAAATGAATGACATCGGAAAGAGAATAAATGATGAAACGGGAGAGAAAGAAGCAGTTTTTGAAACATTACAATATCGATTCTCAATTAAAAACAAGAATTTGCAAAGTGCCTCATTCAAAAACCCAGGAATCATTTACTTTCTGTTGGCGGAAGATGAAAAACACGGTTCGTTTTTTCTTTAATTCAATTTTTCAAAAACACATTTCAGTAAGTAAAGTATACGAATCATCTCGTTCCGTTCGACGCAACATTTTTGTTCAATCGGATAACATTGATAACTATTATATCACTTTGATCAATCCATCTGGTGCTGTTCGAATTTCAAATATTCATCATATAGACGGAGTAGTTTATACTTCAAAAAACAAAACGTTTGTTTTGAATTCTTTCAGCTCACTGCTCTCATAGTATCGGCCGGTGGACTCGAAGAAGCTCGATCTTCTAATTTCACAATTCATGATATTGGGTTATTATTCAAAAATCATTGAATTTCAAAAACCATGTATTTCAGAAAAGACGCAGCTAACACAACATCTCCTTTGTTTTTCGTTGAACCAGTTCTCACTTTTCACAAACAACTTGCTCTTTTCCCAGGATCTTCATTCGAAATTACAGCAAAAGGAGTTGAAAGTGAGTAGAATACTTGTTTCTTAAACCATCATTCTAATATTCTAATAATCCAAAAGAAGATTTTTTGGTTTTTCTGTGAAGTGTATTTCGAATTTCAGTGCCAACAGAAACTGTCGTTCAAATGAATTGGTATGACTGGTCACTGGGAATGTCTCGGAATTATATGCTTCGAAATGAATCAAACTCTTTCAAATACGTTTTCAATGCTTCTAATGAAAACAGTCAATTCGATGTTCAGGTATGAAACATTTCACTAAAAAACCTATAAAATAATATTTCAGATGTTCGGTGAAATCTCAGTTGATAGTTCTCTCAAAATCTCATATGATGGAATCGAAGGTGCGGGAAGTGAGAGTTTTCAGAAAAGACGGCTAGAGAACTTTTATAAATCAATGAGAGCACAAAAACTGATAGTTGAATATCAAAGAGGAATGAGTGATACAACAAAAGGAGTCCTCGTAAGAGTTGAATGTTTGAGTGAGTGAAGGGAATAATGTCATTGTTTAATGAAATAGAAGTTCAGGACCTGCAGCAAAGCTACTACTTCACTCCGTGTTTTTGACTGTTCTTTTTAAACTTCTAATCTAGTTAACTTTTCGATTTTCTCTACTGTCATGCATAACTCACTCATTTATTTTGATTTGAATGTAACATTTTTCTTAAAGCACTCACTTTGTTTTTTCCTTCCACAACTTGAAGAGGTCTGTCATCTGCATCAACCCATCTGACAACAGCTTCTGGAGCAGCATCTACATCACAATCGAGTATTACTGTTGAATGAAGAACCACTTTCCAATGACGAGCCGCAGGCATTCGGAAGAATGGAGCATGGGCTGAAATCATTCTTTCTTTCATTATCAGAAATAATGCCTTCGAAATACCTCTAACATGAACGAATGCATTTGCAAAGACATATCCCAATGGATTACTTGCATTACACTGATACACTCCAGTATCCAAATCATGATTCAAACTTCGAACTCTTAAAATTCTTCCATGATCCAGAAGGACTCTTCGAGAATCTTCTGCCAGTTCATGAAGAAATTTTCCATTCATACTCCATGTTATGATTGGTGTGGGCTGTCCACCGGCAAGGCATTCTAACTCTCCTGTGTTCTCTTCAGGAAGAGAAATGTCACGTGGAGGATCGAACTCCCAGAACGGAGCAGCTGCAAATGATCTCTTGAAATGTTTGGAGTTCAATTCAATCTTACCCATAACCCGAACATTGACAGTGTGAACTAAATGTCTTCCTCTACATTCATATACTCCTGCATCATCTGGATGTACATTCTCAACTATCAATGAACGACCAAAATCACTTTCAGAAGATGTTAAATCTTTTAATCTTGACTTTGGAAGTTCTCCATCAACTTTTGACCAAAATATCGTTGGAAGTGGTCTTCCACCGAAAATGCATTGTAATTTCAGTTGACTTCCGGCTCGAACAGTCACTTCGCTTGGACTGACTGATAGCTTTTTGACAGGATGCGATTTTTCTTAAAATGCTTTATTATGAATATTCTTTGGAAAACTCAAACAGATTACCTTGGGTTGGTTCAATATCTAATTGTATTCTATCTCCTGACCTATATTCTCCTCGAAGAACAGGTGACGTGGCGGCACACTCGTATACCAACGTGGCTTTTCCATCCGATAATTCGACAGATGAAAAATGAAGTTTTCCATTTATATCCACAGTTATATGGCGACTTTTGATTGTTTCAATCACAGATGAATCGTCGAGAGATCTGAATATTTCATTTGTTCTCAATATTACTGGATGAAACTGTTGTTCCGATTAGTTTTGTACATAATTTCGTATCAAAAATACAGAATCTGTAATCATTTACCTATAAAGCCAAATGATTCTGGGAGGCGGTGTTCCACGCGGGGGAGTACAATTCAACGTCAATGATTCTCCCTCTTTCACTCGTAATATTTGAATGTCTCGTTTGGGAAAGTGCTCCAGAGCTGAAAATAATTTTCTTAATTTTCTTAATTTTCTTTAGATTTTCCCTATAATTCCTTCCATTAACATATGGCCTCTACTCATATGCTCTATTAAATCCATCATCAAATCATGCCTCCTCTTTCTCTAATTAGCACCTAAAAATTCCAAAAAGCGACAGAGAATATATAGGCTCTTGAGTGCTTATTGAGGCAAGAAAAACAAACGAATTATGAGAAATCTCTTATTGTTTCAATACTAAAAGATAACTTACATCCTAGTCTTAAATGCATTTTATTGGAAAGAGCAGTACCAAAAATATTTGAAGCGAAGCATTGATAATATCTGAAATTTACAAATATTATTAAAAGTAAATATGATTTTTTGAAAGTTACCCTTGATGACTTGCATGAGGTTTTGCAAAGACAATTGTGCCTGATTGAGTCTCTTTTTCCCATAAAACATCTTCAGAATCAATATCAAATGGTTCTCCATCTTTCAACCACGTGTATCTGAATTTGATCCCTCATCCCCATTCTTCGTTTCATTTCCACCCACCTGTCAGTATTCTCATCAGCCTCGCATCGAAGTGTCAATCTATTTTTGAGGTCATCATCATCTAAATGGTACCAAACCTCTTCTTCCGATTGTTCTAGAAGTTTTGGAGGACCTGAACACAAATGAAGATAATGGATTGCTCTCAAAAAATCATCACTTACCAATACTACTCCTTTGTGCCGCTAAAATCTGAGCGACTAACAAAAACTGTACTGTAACTAGACGCATGTTTTTTGATAATCAATTGTCTCTAATCTATTGAAAGACGTCCCGGGATGACATTCATGATAGAATTGAACGATCTAAAATAATAGAATAATGAGACGTTCAGATGATGAAATGGGCGGAGTCAAGAGAGAAACGAATGATTATGGAGTGTCCGAGAGACGAATGTCAATGACATGCAAATCAGTCACAGAAATTGGAGCCCGTCTGTTCGAAAAGAAGGAGGATTCAATGAGCATTTAGAGGAATTAGAAATCAAAAAAGAGAACGGGAGAAGCGGTTTCTTGTAAACTCTAGCCATAATAATTCCTACTTTCATTATAGTCTCACCTGACTTGAATTTTGTACTTTATAACAACTTCTTCATTTTCCATCCAAACAAGTATATACCGTGTTTTCAACTTGACATGGATATGAAATAAGTCTGGGTAAAAATATTTTGCAAGATCCTTCCAAAGATATGGAAACAAGAAGTACAAAGTAAACAGAAAAACATGGTCTGCATCAACTCTTCTTCCATTTTTTGGTCCAAAAAGTCTAGATAACCAGTCAGAAACTGCACGAAAATTCCTCTTGTTCGCCCTCCGAAGCGGACAATCGAGCCAATCAGGAAGTGAGAGAGTGTGTGAGACGAAGAGGATCAGACATCGGCTACAGGAAGACGATGACTGAAGATGGCATAGTGGAAACTGATGGAAAAAAGAAGAGGAAGAAAAGAGACACACTATCATCTGCTATTCTAGTTTCTGACGACTCCATCAAAATGAAGCTGGACGATGAAACTATTTTGAAGTGGATTAGAATTCAATTGATTCTAGGGAAGTATACAAAAATAAATAGAAATGAAACCAAATTAAAAAACACAAGTTCATCATATCTGGAAGTTTGAAACCAAGTTTCGAGGTCAGAACAAGTTAGAAACAGATTTCACCACCATGAAAAAGCAAATACCTTGGATTGATAGTCGAATAAGTACTTTGAGTATGTAAAGCAATGAGGACTGTTCCCAAAATACTGAAACGAACAACGAATTCCAAAATAAAACTAATTTGTGACACTACTTGATAAGAAAAGTAGAATTGTGTTTTTGAATGAATACAAAAAGCTGTTCAAATTAATAATTCAGAGAAACTACAAAGTTGAAATTATGGAATTGAAATGATTCAAACTGACACAAATAGATTCAATATCGGAAGTGGAAGGAAGGAAATCGAATGTTGCAAGAATCTTTCAGCTTTATCTCTTGCCGCGACGTCATCATCAAACAATGAGTTGACATCTTCTTCTTCTCTTCAAATTCTCGAAAGACTCGCCATCAATCGGAAGTACAATTCACTGTTTGCGCGTCCATTTCAACTTCCTCTCCATTTCTCTTTTCTTTTTTCAACTAATTTTTATCCCAAAAAGTGTTAGAAAGGGACCTTTCAGTGAGACTCATAAAAAGTATCTCTTTTCTCATCATCAATTTCTTTTCAAAAGAGACCACCTACTAAGTACTAAACGGAGCGGAAAAACGAGAGTGAAAAGAAAGTAATTACTTGTTTTCTGAATGTAAAATGAGTGTGGGAAGCAACACGGATGAGCCGATTGTAGGGTGAGCCGACTGGGAAGGACATAAAGAACCGGTTTGAATAGAAAAACGAGTAGGGGAGGGGACAGTGGGAAAAGGGAAACGGGCGGTAAAAATCAGACAGAGCAATTAGGAAATTGAGAGACCACCAAAGGATTAGGTCAGCGGACCAGTCATAAAATCAGAAAAAGGGAAAGTGGGAGAGGGTTGGTGATCTCCTTTCTGGAGCATGACTGGGGAATAAAATAATTGGGGAATATAAGAAAAATATGATATTCAAGATTGATGTAAGACAATGGAAATGAGGCTACCGTGAACCATTTCAATTTTTCAGCGCTGCCTTTTTAAAGTCTAGTTCCCTAACTATTCCAGATTTTGTGAATATCGAGATTATATGAATCTCAGGTATCCGAAGTTCGGCTCATGAAATGCAAAAGTGCAAAAAAAAAGAAATAATTTTATGATTCCTTATCATTCGTAAGATTCTCTTTTAGGATATATATCAATTCATCTAGAATACATAAGTCCTTGTCACATCAGAAACATTTTTTCCCTTAGAAACATTTGGAGGATGGCTTGTTTCTGTAATGATGAACCAACAGGACGATGGGTGAAAGAGGGACAACACATTGATAATTCCACGCAAAATTGGACGGCGTCGTGCGATGTCTTGGCAATTGAGTTAGAGACCGCCGGGGCGGTAGAAAGACGTGGAAAGCATTCCAAAGGGACCTCTTCGATTCGATTAACCAACTCTCTCACTCCACTATTTTGGCACTCATAACAACAGATGGAAGAATGAGAAAAGGTTGATAGAATTCAGAGAAAATTAAATTGAATTAAAGATGTTTCAACACCTTTTTGGAAGAGAAAGAAGAAGAATTGAGTTGAATCAGAGATTGTGAAATATCGAATAGATTACTGTACAATGAGCCAACCGCTTTAGGAATCCAGAAAAATGAAAAACTCAAGAAAAGTGAAAACAGAAAATACGTTTCAATATGAAATAAGAAGAGTAATGGAGATTCAATTCCATTACATACTTTTGGAACTCACTGGGGAGTCCTTGAAACCATTCGAAAATGTGTTCGAAGTGGAAAGAATGAGTCTTGATTCATTGGAATTCATAGATTATATCTTCTTGTTTTCTGAAGTAATCAAAGAAAAAAAGAAAATTGAATTGAAATGAGTTACATCTGGAGACATTCTGACCTTTTTTCTTCAAAAAGAAAAGAGCTTGACGAGAAGAGGAAAAAGGAAAATAAAAATGCAATCAAAGCGTTTCAAACTAAAACCTTTTTACTATTTTTCTTGCGGCAAAGATGCGCCGAAGGCGACAAATTTCGCGCAGAAAAGAAGTAAAAAGATGAGAAGTTGTACAATATATGAGAATATCCAAAATTTGAAATTTATGATGGATAATGAATTCAGGAAAGAGAAAAAATGTTGTTGATTCTCAGCCCTATCTGATTTGGAACATGACGGACTACCGTACTCACGATAGTTTCGTTTTTTCGCTTTCAAACATAGTGTTATGGGTTTACTGTTATACCTATTTTGGATGATTTCAGTATTTCCTAGTTCTGACAGTATTAGTGAACGTTATCTTTGTGTTGCAACTTATTCAGAAATAAAGAAAGTAATGATCGACTTCTTTTATTCTCAAATGCCAAGTTCATGTCTTTTTCAGTAGAAAAATAAAGTAGTACAACTTGAATGAAAATATTGAAAGGGAAGCTCAAAGCGAACGATGAAATGTGAAATGAGTTGACACCTCTCGAGAGTTCTCGTAAAATTTCGAGTGGCGAGGTTTCCTGGCGGCATTTTTTTTTCATTTTTCACATAGAGTTCATATTTCCTTTGATGCTCTTAGTAAACCGGTGTTTTGAGGTTTAGAATAACCACTTAGCGTTGTTATTAAAAATCAGAATCAACGAATTGATGCCGATGTTTTTTATCCTCCAGTGACCCAGTTTAAATTGGATTGAACTATTTCTCGATAACGAAAGAAAAGACTATTGGGTGAGAATGAGCTATAAACACCTAATTAATTATGTCTGAAAAATAGAGTTTGTACCGTACCAGTGAACAGTAATCCGTCTAAAATTATTACATCAAACATTGATTACAAAAATGTTCGAAATTAATTTCTAAATTGGTGAAAAATCCATTTTCAAAACTACTACTAAATCTTGACTGTTTAGTTATTGGCTCCAAGAGCAGAAGAAATGGGGGAAAAATGAAAAATAAAGTAGAATGGGAACCAATCATGAGTCTCTCATATATCACTTCGTAACGTTCAAAAGAAGATTCACTCGGCCACAAAAAACATTGAGATCAGTAGAAAAAAGGTGTAAAGTTTACACGGAACAACATTCATGTGGTTTATCATCCATCTGTTTCTCTTGTTTCAAATCAGTGAGATACATCTAAAAGTATCACATTTCATTTTTACGTTTTCCATCTTTTTCTACATTTTTCTGTGGAATCTGTAGCGATAAAGTCATTGTGAAATCTCAAAGTGAACAGACTTTATAGGAAAAAAATATGGTGTGAATTATATTGATGTTATTTGATGAAATAAGTCATATTAAAACATTTTATTCTCAGAACATCACAGTGAATGTTCTTAACAAAGATATTTTACAGGAGCAGGGGAGAGGGAATGGAGAGAAAAATGACTGGACATTAAATTAATAAACTTCTTTTATACCATTTTCGTTTTGGAATGGGTGGAGGTAATATTAACGAGTAATTGGGACAGAAAACTGTAGTACAGAAAATTTAGAGAGCCAATAAAAAGCTCTGGACAGAAGACAGGGAGTGGGGGGATAATAAAGCTTTGTGACCCGCAAGCCAAAACTGTTAGTATAGAAAGAATTTAAAAAAAAACATAGTCTCCATAGAAGAAGTGAATGGGTCCAATAAAAGAGGTAAAGAGTAAAAATGCTGCGTTAGTGGGGAGTCATGGAGGACGAAAATTAATAAGGAGTCATATCAATCATGTACAGATAAACAAGTTGGGAAATTGGGTTTTTCAATGGAAACCGACTGTTGGAATGAACAGGAAGAACAAGAAAGTGAAGCCCTAGGTCTGGGTATGGGTAACGGGAATGTAATGAATGCGACATGAAGAAATAAAGCAGAACAATCGAGGCACGAATGGCACGTATAGGATAGGTTGGGAAGAAAGGCATTTGAAGAAGGATGGGACGTCTACAGTTCACAAAATCACGGTTGACGGCTTCTAGCTCTAAAATAAAAACATTCCAAAAATGAAACTTAAAAATATCGCATTTATAACAATCTACCTTGTAACCATTTTATGATCAGAATTTTCATCATCAGGTTGACCTAATCCTGCAGTTGCAGAAGTAACTGACCCTCTCTTCTTTTTTGCAGAAGCTGGAAACTCTTCATCGACCGTTTTTGTGTTCTTGCGTCTAGCCGCTGCACGAGTCTTCTTGGCCACAGATGTGTCAGCTTCCGGTTCTGGAGTAGCAGTTTCACTTCGATTCGTTCCCTATAAACAGATCGTGATTATTTTATAATTATGATTATCACATGAACTGTCTATGACCGTTTTAACAGGGTACCCCAGCAGGGCAGAAAATTTCAGTTTGTCTCGTTTAGGTTCTCTCAAAAAAGTAATTCCTAAAACTCTCTATTCACACAATTGCACAAGGACACAACTGGGGGTATTTCTAAAAATTTATATACGTATTTCAATTAGTGACGCGTACCTCACTAGAAGCTGCATCATCTTCTCTTTCAGTTTGAACATCCTGCTCTAGTTCTTCAAACTGTTTTTCTGTCTCCTCATTGGTTTCATCTTCGTCTTCTGTTTTCTTTTCATGGTCATCTTTCTAAACATTTTAATGTGTTCATTTCAAGTAATTTTCAATTAACTTACATCTTCGGCAACTTCGCTATCTCCTTGAGACTCCTTTCGCTTGCTTGACTTTGTTGTGGTAGTACCTGGTGTCTTACGTGGTCTACCTCTCTTCGGTGTTTCAACTGTTGCGCTTACTTCACTCTCTACATTTCCACCAATGGAACCAATATCCTCAAAAACATGCCCTCCGTTACTTGACTCCATTGTTGGCGTGGGAGTTGTTCCGAAATCTTTGGACTGGTTTGAATGGTCATCAAGATTCAGAAGCGTCGTTTCACTGCTTCCATAGTCTGCACCATTAACAAAAGACGAGTTAGAAGATTTGTCATCGGTAGATTGGCGAATGAGAGTATTTGAATAAGAACGACGTGGGGAGTATTCAGCGATAGTCATCCCAGCTGTTCCAGCCCCAAGTGATTTTTCTCCTTCGAAGACTGCCGATAGACGAGAAAGTGTCTCTTCTCTCTCTGCACGCTCAGATGGCTAAAAAGAAAAAGTTTTATGAGGCTTCCGGTGTTGGAGAACCAACCGTAAGGTTAACAAGATTTTTATCAGTGCATCTAGTGAACACTTCCTCGTCCACTGCCATATCTATACATTTCCGAACTGTAGCCAACGAAATTCCCATTATTTGTGATGTCCACTGATCAGGTTTGGAAAAAGGAGAGTTTGCAAGTGGGTGACGAGCAGGAAGCCTGCAAAAGTACAGTTTGAGTTGATGATTGAGACGTGCAGCTTTGCTGTTTCATAATTATCCGTTTTCTTTATCGTTTTAAAATTTAAAAAGTAGTAAAAGGAAAAGAAATGCTGAAAACGAATAACTATATCATGGTCGACTGTGTCTTATTGCATTTTAACTTGACCTTGGAATAATTTGTAAACTCAATTGTAAACTCAAACTTCAAGTGCGTGAGATGTATATAGTTGTTATTGAGTGCTTGCCTAGAAAAATCGTTCCAATAAATCTATTATGCTCAGGCATGTATACAATTAGTTGTTAAGTTTGCTTGAGCATGAAAGCTAATTATAATGAGTTTCAGATTGTTTCCTATTCCATTTATAAATCTAAAGAAACTGGTTTCTTTCAAACTTCACTACATCTTGACACAAACCCCAACTAAACGGCACTTAAGATCTTTCTTCTAAGGCATTGAAGACGCCTGATGATGATGAGCCATTGGGGAGAAAGCGATGAGAGAGGATCTATTCTATGAGAAACCCAGAAAGATGAGGGACACTGAAACCAATCGGGCCACACGAGAGGAGCTACAACTAAAGAAAATAGGAACCGAGGAGGGTGCGCAAGAATCGACGGGCTTTGATGGACACGCCAAGACGACGTAGGCCGTCGACCAACCGACGACAAATGCAGCTCGTTTGTGCTGCTCACGGAGCAAATACATACTCACTCCCTAGCAAGCTCTTCACATACATTCAGAACATAGCCAAGGAACTGCGCTCAAGCGCGATGGCAATGTCACCGACTTGTCACAAGAATTCATTTTATGAGACAGCCTCAGAATGATTCAGCATGGTTTGTGAACAGGGTACTTTGAAAGTATTCACTCACCTTTTAACAAATTCTCTATGAAAATGACAGACTCTCGAAATTAGCATTCTGGACTGTTCA